>BPLS01028242.1:0-13700 GCA_019656275.1 Rhododendron kiyosumense
TCATGAAGAACATGTATTCTCCACTTATCTTCCGGGGAGCAAGGTTCTAGGGTGGTTCAATCTTATTGATAAAGGAAGTTCATTATCTTTTACTGTGCAACGTCGTAATTCCAGAATCCGATGCTTGAGTTTGTGTATTGTGTATGCATTTTCTTGTGATCATGATCGGTTACATCCATATGATCGACTTTTCCTTAATAACGTTATCACTAATACCACCAAGAGATTGATTTGGAGCCACTGCCCACACGTAACTGGCATTCCGGAAGCTAATGAGGATATGATTTGGTTAAGCTATTGGAAGTTTGAAAATCAGGTGGAAGGTGGTGATGAGATGAATATTTCCGTGTTTTCAACAGGATTTCAGGTGAAGGAGATAGGAGTCCGCCTTTTGTATGATGTGGAGAAAGCAGAGAAGATTACGCAAGAAATTCCATCAGCAAGTGAAGAAGTATCAGAAGAAATCTTCCGCTACGGAGTTGCTGTACCTGGAAATGCGTCTTCATATCAAGAAAATACACAAGTCTATGCCGTTGGTCGTGATATCGTTGACATAGCCGAAACTCTGCGCTGTGGGGTTTTAGTAAATTCGCTTCCCTCTTCAATCATTCCTTTGGTCATTCGGACCATTTCATCAATTGCCAAGTCGGCTCCTCCTGACGATGACGAGTAGAGAGTAGGGATCAGGGGCTCCTGCTTTACGACGATGACAGAGTAGGGACACGGGCCCCACTTAAGGGGTGTTTCATTGAAAAATTTGTCGATTTTTATGTGGTTGAGAAGTTGTTAGGTGTTTCCGATAATGAATAAGTTGTTAAGAAATGTCAAATTGCTTCCGATAGTGAACAAGTTGATGGGTTCGTAAGTAGAGTTATTGTAGAAAAAAAATTGTGTGGACAACTTTTTTGTTAGTGGAAACGAGATGGTAAAATACTGAAACTTTTTTGTTAGTAAAAACGATATACTCCCTCCGTCCCGGTTTGTTTGTCCATTTTCACTATTTGGGACCTCTTACAAAATTGTCTATATGTTTCAATTTATTATGTTTTTTATATACAATATGGATCTTGTTTAATAGATCTTAATTAGATCTAAAATATGATGTTTTCGAAATTATGTAAAACATTATAGATTGTGAGATATAGACAATTTTTTAAAAGGCACGTATGTCGAAATTGGACAAACAAACTGGGACGGAGGGAGTAGTAAAATGCGTTAAATTTTTAGTGTTTTGTGTTAATGAAAACACCTTGTAAATTTTTTTTCCTTCAGATTTTGTATGTTTTCTTATAATTTGGTTTCTTTAATTGTTATTTGTTTAATCACTTTAATACATTTTGTATACAGAAAGTCTATGGTCACCGAACCAAAAAGTGGTAGCCAGCCACCGCTGGCCGTGTAGGGCCCACTCCGGGCTTCGTATAGATGATCCAATCCATTCAATAATTTAAAAAAAACGAGTAGGCATCGCTGAAAATCAGTTCAATCCGATATGTATAGATGTTCGGATCCAATCGTCCTTTTTTGAAAAATCGGAAAACCAACGCTTCCATTTTTTTCGATTTTTCAAAGATGAGAAGATTGATTTGAACATTTACACATATCGAATCGAGGTGATTTTTTGCGTAGCCCACTTGGTTTTTTTAAAAGAAATTATTGAATAGCTCGGATCATCCTTGCAGAGCCCGAATTGGGCCCCACACGGCGAGCGGTGGCCAGCCACCGCTTTATGGTTCGGTGACTGTAGTGCTGTTGTTTAGTATATTATTTCATTCTCAATTATTTATTTCAAATATACAACAATTTTACTACACTGGCGAATTAAGTGAGATGCCTAATACAAAAAATAGCCACCACTTACCATTTGAAAGCCTCTAATGCATAATGTCTAAATTCATAAGTGACTAAACCATGAGTTATATGCATTATACTTTATTAATTATTTATACTTTTAAAAGTAGTCTTGTTTTTGCCGGTAAAACCCACAATGAAAGACTAAGTTAGGCTTCAGGATGAAATTCAAAAAGAAAGTATATTTTTTCCTATTTGGATCAAGATTACTAAATATTGACATTTTATTTTTTGTATATCTAACTGTTCTTAGACTTAATCCATTGAGACAATTCAAACTACGAGTACTAGTAACCCTGCTAGTTGGACAAATAATCACCTGCCTCCAAAACTCTCTGTCACATGCCCAAGATTGGACCAACTTGGTACAAACTATAACGTCCAAACTGCCATCAATCTGATATTTTCCGTTTAGTTTGGCTGACAGACGTTATCAATTGGACCAATTTGGTACGAAAACAAACTTGAAGGTCAAAAGAGTTGCAATTATACTTGAAGGACGAAAATGAGACTATGATAAAATTTGGAGGACCATTTATATAAATTTTCCTTCATATTTTGATTATATTGCCTTAGACGTTTGTGCAAGTATTCTCCGAAAGAGCAATACTACTGTTCTCTAGCACCAGCCATTTAAAGCTAGGGAAGGCGATGGCATTTCTTTGCCGATTGGTGCTACCCCTTTTGCGTGAAACAAATGATGACGAATTGGATGATGGAATTTTTCGTCGTCAAAAGCTTTAGCAACGTATTTTGCATTTTTGTCGACAAATTTAATTCGTCGGCAAAGACCGAATTTGTCATAGTTACAAGTGCGTAAGAAGATTATATTCTCCCCTATCCACAAATATTGATCAAAGTTAATTGTTGGGTTCGATTTTACCTCACTAATAAGTGGTGGTCAGTGGAATCCCGGACTACCCACAATGATCAAATTAGTAAGTTATTTGGGTTCGATTTGACCTCACTAAAGCACCACTCAAACACTAATCTTTTTTATGGATCGAACACTAAATGCTACATTTGTCTCATTTTCAACTACAATATTACTGACTTGAATTTGCTTAATTGGAGCTCTCCGCTGGATTCAGGTCCAAAAAAATCGCTTTCTTTTCAAGGTTTGTATGGTGGTGTTCTTTAGCGGCATTGAATGGATCCACTCACTCAGCAACAAGAAAAAGCATAAAATGGAAAACTACCCACGAAATACCGATCAGAAGCTTTTCTTTTTTTCTTTTTTTTTTTGGTAAATTACCTTTCATTGAAAGAAACCCAATCAATACAGAAACAACGGGGCATACCCGTGAAAAACAAACGCAACCAACAGAGACATTCTGGCCTTAGTCAAAAGCAACTACAAGCCCATAGCCAAATACCTGTGATTTCTTCAATTTGAAATCACAACACACCCCAGCCCTTTGTCATTACATATTTTTGTTTTTGTTTGAGAATACGGAGTAATTAAAATAGGGTAGTTAATTAGAATCGGGGAAAGCCTTGAGGCGAATGGCAAGGCAGTTGAAGTCCATGTGCATGAGCAACTGATCAATTTGACCGAGGGGAGATTTGTTTGGGACAGTTGGGTCGTCATCAGTAAAGGCATCATCGCAACTGGAAATCAGTGTGCCAGCCGCAGAAAGATCACTGCCGACCTCGAAACCATTTCCAGCTTTAGTGGACCTGATTGCCTTCTTCCAAGAATCCATTGCCAAATCGTAGGTCTCCAGACAAACTTCATACCTCTGAGCATCGTAATGTGTGGCGGAAGGCAAGGCATGCTTGGCAATCTGGATGGCTTCTTTGGTGGTATGAATCCCGGCATGTATGTGCATGATGAGGACCGATGCAGGGTCGGTGTGTCCATTTAGGTATGGGATGATGGAGGATTGACATAGCGCTGGATAGGCGGTTGCATCACATATTGCCTGAATGGCTGGGTTGAGCATTGTTGGCTGAGGAACAGCCACTGCCAAGTTGAGCATCGTCATCATCATCAGACAACAAGAGATGGAGAGTGCCCTTTTGACGATCATAATGTTAAAGGAGTTCTCCATTCTCTCTCTCTCTCTCTCTCTCTCTCTGTAATGGGAGTGGGGAGGGAGAGAATGAGGAGACGTTGTGGGTTTTGGGGAGATTGCGGGAGTCTTTATAGACAAATTAATAATGAATGGTAAGCATGCATTACCTCTTGAAAGTAAGGCTTGCGGGTTCACTTCCAGTGGTGGTCAGCAGTGCCTATGGGTGGGTAGCTGTAGTGACCATTAATATCATGGCGCTAGGGATGACTCTAAATTTTTGAAAATTGTTGATGCAATATTTTCAAAGTGGATGTGACAAGAACTGCTCACGAGTCATCCCTGGTGCCATGATATTAATGGCCAGATATCTTTTCCATCAAATATTGATGTGGGCTCTAGAAGCTCTTAATAATCAATTCATTTTTGACACTTTATCTTTTTTGACAAAATAAGTAGTATTCTCACACTCAAATAGGATGAGACTAATCATTTATCTAACTCACTCACATCAAGCATGGGATCCACACACATAGTGTGTGCGGGCCTCATACTTGATGTGAGTGAGTTTGTGTAATTATGCGTGTGGTTATATTTTATGCATCAAATCCACTTGAAATTTGAGATTAGGATCCTAGCTCCCTACTCTCAAAGGGTCCTATTGAGGTCATTTTTAGTAGCATTTTTCAATCCATCTCACTGTTTCAAACACGATTTTGTGCACCTCATAAGAGTCCTTAATATTAATTCAAACTGTTTATTTGGCAGACGTCTAAAAACATATCACTTCAGTGAAAAATCTGTTTCATCGAACATCGATAGAAAAACGAATTTCTCACATTTTTATGGAGAACAAATGGTACAATTTTACATTCAAAATGCTTACTTGACATGGAACACAAGGGCTCGCTGACTTTGTCAGCGTTTCTCTCTAGCTAGGCCACAAATCGGTTGGTGTTTGGCTCATACTTGAGTAAAAATATGAGTAAGGGTTGGAGACGTTGTAAGACGATTATAATAGAGAGATATCATATAGTAGAACATGACCTCCATGCTACATATATAGTAGTTCAAACATAATTAAGAACTCAAACCACACATGAAGATGAGTCTAGTAACCAAATATCTCCAGCCTTATTTCTGCTTCTCATCTCATTGCTTCAAATAAAAGCCCTTGCCCGTGACACAACATCATCCCTTAGTCTTGTTAACACCACTAGTAAATAGCACATGCTTTGCACGTGGAGATCTTCTCATTAGAAGGATTTCTACTTTGAGAAAAACTTATGAACGTAATATGGTCAACTACTTTAATTTAGTGTGTAAAGGATTTTTCAATTGGATCAGCAGAAGCAAGTGGTGATTGGTGGTTTCCAATGTACTCCCTCCGTCCCATTTTGATAGTTCCCAATGAAAAGATGCATAATTTCGGGTAAAAAAATAAGCTATTTCCATTCTTGATTTTTTGAGTTTTTTCATACTAGATATCTCGTCTTTAATTTTGTGTGAAAAATTCCTAAAAAATGCACTTCATTTTTAATCCGAAAATTACACGTACGTCAACAAGAAACTTCAAAAGAAAGCAACTTGAAATTCCATTGCAAAAGAAAGCCTTTCCATGGCTTATATTTATAGGCACCTAATGCATCTGTCAACAAGAACTTCATTGTGAGCACCATGAATGCCAAAGCTTCTCTCCTACCAAAAACATATCAAGAACCACCATACCCAATTAGTACAACACTAAGCTTCCAATTTTACATGCATCCCAATTTAGGTTACTCAAAGCATTTTTTTCCTCCAAAAAAGAGTAAAGAAACCTCAATTCTCGAATCTCAAATCTGTGGGGTCAAACTTGCAAGCCTTCAATTCTAAGCATGTTGCATTTGAATAGTGTCCTTAATATAATCGTGAATATAATCATAGTCCTTAAAATGATCTGTATAAAATAACTGTTAGAATTACGTCAATTTGGTACCATTGATACACTTAAAATGAAAACAAACTAAAAGTGCACAGCTAAAGCAATTATTCTTCATGCCAGACCAAAAAAAGAAGAAAATATATTTCATTCCATTACCTTGTATATCTCAATGTCTAGCTTCATTCTAAGAATTATTCATCAATGGATGGAGGCTATGACCTGAAAAATGAATTACAGAGAATGAGAAAAAAACAGAAAAGTAAATCACGGAAGACAGATCATACGCACTAAACAAAGAATAGAGAAGGATTGAAACATGAAATTACTGATATGCAGTCAAGTTAACCAACCAAAAATGTTTTTTATTTTTCCTGGTTATATCTATCTATAAATGTTACAGCCTATAAATTTTATTTATCTTTTTAGTTATTTTGGGCATTATTAATTGCAAGTGTTATGTTGTGGGTCCCAATTAATTATTTTGTGCATTCTATGGGTATTGTTGTCGTGGTTATAATTTTTAGGGTATGAGATTGATTTTGGGTAAAATAGTGGTACTAGATGATAACTCTATAAAATTTTGTGTTAGTTTGGACTGGATAATAAGTAAATTTATTTTTCTATTTATCTATCTAATTTTAATTATTCAGTTAGCTAATATTTAGGGCAATAGGAGTTGTGGGCGGTTTAGAGTAGCACATAGCGTTATAAACATAAACAGACTAGGGTTTTTATTTGACAACAACGTTCAGAGAGAGAGAGAGAGAGCAGCCGAGGTTTATTTCAGGAGGTGTGGCGGTCAAAAAAAAAAATCTGTTCTCAATCCGTCGAAATTCTGTTCTCGATCCTGTTCTCGGTTTTGTTGTGGTACGTATTATTGTTCCTGTTATTTCCAATACATTTAAGTGATAGTCTGTTATTGGGTTACGGCAACCCATTCGGTGTCGTGGTGTACACTCAAAATTGGGTCAAGGTCGAAGTGTGGGCGGTGCGGTACATGCGTGGCAGCCGTGTTTTGTTTGCGTGATGTGTAGTGCGAGGATCCGTGGAGTTGCAAGTGAAATTGGTGGTGATCTAGCTGTGTTCATGTTGATGCTGGTGGGGGTTTTGTTTTGCTTATTATAATGATGAATATAGACTCTAGTTCATACTAATATTTTAGCCATGGTTATAGGTTTCAGTGTGTTGCTTGAGAACCAGGTCGTGTGCCGTGGGTGATCCATAGATTAAGGGTAATTGGAGTTTAATGTCTGGGGTTTTTCATGGTTGGTTGGTGGCTTGGGTTTTAGCTTTGGGTTTCATCTCTTTAGGCAGTCCTTTACTAGATATGTTCATACAGTTAGTGTTAATATTGTTGTATGATTCTCTTGGTTCAGGTTAGCATCTTTTTGTGTACTCGTGTTGCAGTACGTTTGGACTCAGGTGAGTAGTTAAGTGTGTTACGTATTTTTGAAAAATACCTGTATCCCTTAAAAGTATTTCTTTCAGAAATTTATATCAATGTTATTCGGAAATTTGTTTAAAAGTTGTTCTCTAAATTGGCATGCGATGAATTTTTCTGAGATCAACTGTTGAAGTTCTTTTTGGTGAGAACTTGGTGGATATTAATGGGAACATTTATTTCGGAAGTCCAGGGAACTTATTCCTTCTCGTGTCGGTGACCCTGGCCATTGGGGAAAAGACCGTGTTAGGCCGGTGACCCTAATGCTCAACGGCTTTCTTTCGCCGGATCGTCTTAGGGAAAAGTACTATGGGCTGCCAACCCTGGTGACTCTAAGTTCGATATAGGATCCAATTTTGATGAGATTTATTTTGGCCATGGTACTGTTTGATTTTGGTTCCCCATTGTTGATGGAGTTATTTGTTGTGATCACCACTAAGAATGTTCATTGGTTAAAGGCTTTATTGATTAATTTATGATTCTGCTGGACACCTCGTATGCCAAATTATGATTTAATGGTAAATTATTTTAATTCCCGCTTTCAACTTTATTTATTATACATACTTGCTATTCACTGAGCTCGTCAGCTGACGGATTTATTCCAACTTCTCTTTTAGGCAAGTTGGGGAGTTAGGCAAGGACTCTGGCGGCACCTCGGGGATTCTTTTGGTTGACCTCCTTAGGGTGTCTCATCTTAGTTTTATTTTAATAAATCGCTTCCGCATTCAAAACATTTGACAGATAACAAATTCTTTTAATTTTTGTTGGATTATTGGATATTATTTGGTTCATGGGATGGTTGTGCCCCATGTTTATGATGAGACATATTTGGCTGTTGATTTGATTAATAATGATAAAGGGATCATTTGATTTTCGATTATTTTGATTTATTCAGGCTGCGTGTTCCATGGATTAGCCTCGTGGTTCACGGCCGGTCACTTCTCATTTTTGGGGCGTGACAATTGTGGTATCAGAGCCTAAGTTTGAAAAAAAAAAAAAAAACTTTTGCAATCATTTTGTATCATTTTCATTTAGTGGAGGTCCGAGTCCCCATAGTCCTGTTGCCATTTTTTTGAAAACATTTGTTATTTGATGTGTATTGGTACCCGCATCGTATTATGGAGATTATAGTCTTTCAGTGGGAATATTATTTTTCTATAGGTTTTGGTTAGGGTATTGGAGAAGAATGTAGCGAGTGATTTTATTTGATATTAGGAGCGTTGCACATATTTTACAAGTACCTTGGTGAATGAATGAAGTTGGACAATGATTTTATTGAATCTGATGAGTTGGTATAGGTGGTAGTAAACTTGGAGATTGACTTATTAAGAAGGTAACTTAGAGGACCACTACAAGTTAGTATGGACGATGGGCTAGTTTAATTTCCTGAGTGTGTGCTAAGATTTTCTTATTTTGTAATGCTCTTTACATAATAGATAGCCAGATACTCTTGAATTGTTACTCTTGATTGGTCCTTTGTTCCTATCCTTAGTATCTTAGTAGAGATTTGGTTACGTTATGTTAGGAGAGGTCAATAATTAATTATGTTTATCTAAGAAAATACCAAATCAGTTTGTTGATATTTATTAGGAGATGAATAAAGGTAAGATTAGTGAGGATTCCAATGTTTCATCGTTTCATCCGAAAAGAAGAAAAAAAAAAGTTGTCTTGATCCAAGTGAATATAAAGTGGGAGGAGTTGATTGTTGACATTGTGAGATTTTCTAATTGTAAGCGTCGCAGTTTGATTTTGAAGACTAGACGGTAGATGGACATGTTTTGTGAATGTTATGACCACTTGATTGGTAGTGACTATGCAATGGATTGTGGCTATAGCGGGATGTAAGTGCTTGGGTTGGTTTTAAAATATTAAAGGGGATTGTTATAGTTTGTTTGGTGATTAGAAGGAAAAGTTATAGGGTGCACTGGTGGATATTTGAAATTTTAATGTATTACGGTATCAGAATTATGAAATTGTGGGAAGGTAGAAAAGAGAAAATTTGTGTAGGCAAACTTATGGATTATATATGTTATTTTGACATTGAAGTGGATATGGAGTATTACTGACTTGATCATTAGCAGTTTAGGGTTCTCATGTTAATTGTTGCTAAGGTTAAAACTCTTTCTCCTACGTCCTTATGGATGAATTAGACATGTGATTTTGTATGGGGAAAAAAAAAATTGAATGCAGGATCCTATGAAGTTGAATTTTGGGTTAGCGTATGGAGTTAGTCTTCAGAATGTGAGGTGAATTTAAGGATTTTAGGTAAGGATGTGTATTATGTGTTGTCATGGAAAGTGAGACTATGGGCTGGTTAGTTCGAGAATTAGTTTTAAATTAGTTTGGTGGAGTGAGATTCCATTTAGCAATACCATTGGTTCCGGTCTTGAACTTTGGTTGAGGTGATAAGATTAGAATTGCATTTATTGCAGAATTTTGGTTTTGCAGCTCTTTTTGGATATGTGGAATAGTCAAAGATTTTTGTGAGGTGTCTTGTTATCTAAGATTAGTTCTGGATTTGATAATTTGTTGGATTCTCTCGTGAGTACCATTTGAGAAAGATTTAATGAAATTGTTTGGAAGGTATGAGTATATGATGTGTAGCCGAATGGTAAACTGATCAATAAAAAGAGATGATTTGTCAACTTGTGGTACTATAATGAATATAAAAACCTTGAGGTCTATGGAGTTCATTAGTACACTTTGGATTTTTGTGAGTGAGTGGATTGTAGTAGTTAATTGTTGGAGATCAATCCTTAGAGTTTGGCTTACTTGGTTTGAGCTGGAATTATTTTGATTCTTTCCATGACTACTAATTCTAACCTTGATTGATTATCTTAACTGTTAGTGTTAAAGTTAGTTCATTTAGGGTGAACTTAGAATTTTTGTGAAAATATTTTTGTTGGTCGTTCGTAGCTGTGGAAGGTAGTAAGATGTCATGAAGACTTATATGTACTTTGAAGCTTAACTGTTATCGAGTTGGATGTGGAGGAGATAGTTAAATTTCATAGCTAGGAATGTGAGAGTTGGACATCAAAGTATCACTTCACTAAGGGAAATAGAAGAGAACGCGATAATGTTTAGACTTTTGATTCCGTTTTTGATGGAGCTTTATTGCTATACCTTCAGGGATTATAATGATTGTACGAAATTTTAGTGTGGAATAGGTGACTGACTAATTTATGCAATAGTTTATATAACACTTTTAAGAGAGAGTAATAGATAGTCATTGGTTGGTAGACCTTAAGCGTATGTTGTAGTGGAGTATGGATAATGTCATGTTTTGTTTATGGTGATGCAGTTTGTTCAGATCTTTGAGAATTATATTTGGTTAAGTGATTTGGTACGGTTTGATGAGTGGTTAGTTATATATTTAATTTCACAGGAAAAAATGAGCAACTAATTCAAGTTATGGAGATTCTATTTTTGTTAGAGGACTTGATATTATTATTAGTTATGGTGTGAGTAAGTTTATTGATGCCAGGTTGTGATCTACTAGCTAAAAGCTACATTAGATACTTTTAGATGCAATGCTACGGAATACAATGAGGAAGTAAGTGGTTTAAGTTATAATTATTGAATGGGCCAGTATAGTTTGGGAGTTTACTGAAAGTTGACAAGTTTAATCTTATGGAGTTTTTAGAGATTCGAGAATTCTTATTGTGATTCCAAATTTGGGTTTCATATTCCTCATGATGGGAATAATATTTCGGTTTGTTGACCAACTGATATAAAAAAAAGAAGAAGGGATTATTGGAGTTCGAATTGAAAGATGTATACTTTAACTTTCAAAGTATTTCTTTTTATCGGCCAAAATTTTCAAAATATTTGTTCTATGCAATATGAACTTTAACATTGTTATTTGACTTAAACGTTGATGCAAGCAAATTTTTCAATGGAAATTTTCAATTCCAAGTAAGGTTTTGTTAAAGTACGTTTTGGAAACGTTTGAGAATGTGATATACAGATTTTCCAAACCAATTCAGAGGTCAAAACTTTTAATTGAAATAAGGAATTAATGCCCCAACTATTTTATTCGAAGTAGTAATTTTGATATCTTTTCACGATCGTATACTGTTTGTAGTAATTAAATTTGTACAAAAAAAAAAAGAAGAGGTGCTTTTATTTGCTATAGAATTTTATTCGGAGTAACTAGGGGGCCCTATAAGTACTTGTAAAATGATGGTAAACTAGCGACTATTAGTTTGAGGATCCTTTACAATCCTGGTAATTTTAATTTGATCGACGAGGTTGGTGGATTAACTTCTTTGATAGATTTGGGCGAGTTTAATTTTTATGCAAATTATAAGAGATTCTTTTTTGAGTAGTCAATGGAGGGACTTGGAGTTTACAATAGAAGATATGGTGTTTCTTAAAGAGTCCCCACGGAAGGGAGTTATTCGGTTTGGCAAAAAGGGAAAGTTGAGTCCTCGCTATATTGGGCCATTTGAGGTTTTGGAAAGCATTGGTGAGGTGGCTTATCGTTTGGCGTTACTGCCTAATTTGACTAAGGTTCATAATGTATTTCATGTGTCGATGTTGAGAAGTACGTGCATAGTCCGTCCCATGTGATTGATTAAGAGCCACTCCATGTTCGAGATGATTTGACCTATGTTGAGCAATTCGTTGAGATACTTGATATGAAGAGAAAGGCACTTCGAAAAAGAAAAAGAAATCATTTGGTTAAAGTGTTGTGGTGTTTATTCAATTTATGAAGCTACTTTGGAGCGTAAAGAGAATTATCCACATTTGTATGAATGAGGTTAGTAAGATATTTCGAGGACGAAATTTATTTTAAGGGGGGAAGAATGTTACAGCCTATAAATTTTATTTATCTTTTTAGTTATTTTGGGCATTATTAATTGCAAGTGTTATGTTGTGGGTCTCAATTAATTATTTTGTGCATTCTATGGGTATTGTTGTCGTGGTTATAATTTTTAGGGTATGAGATTGATTTTGGGTAAAATAGTGGTACTAGATGATAACTCTATAAAATTTTGTGTTAGTTTGGACTGGATAATAAGTAAATTTATTTTATTATTTATCTATCTAATTTTAATTATTCAGTTAGCTAATATTTAGGGCAATAGGAGTTGTGGGCGGTTTAGAGTAGCGCATAGCGTTATAAACATAAACAGACTAGGGTTTTTATTTGACAACAACGTTCCGAGAGAGAGAGAGAGAGAGAGAGAGAGCAGCCGAGGTTTATTTCAGGAGGTGTGGCGGTCAAAAAAAAAAATCTGTTCTCAATCCGTCGAAATTCTATTCTCGATCCTGTTCTCGGTTTTGTTGTGGTACGTATTATTGTTCCTGTTATTTCCAATACATTTAAGTGATAGTCTGTTATTGGGTTACGGCAACCCATTCGGTGTCGTGGTGTACACTCAAAATTGGGTCAAGGTCGAAGTGTGGGCGGTGCGGTACATGCGTGGCAGCCGTGTTTTGTTTGCGTGATGTGTAGTGCGAGGATCCGTGGAGTTGCAAGTGAAATCGGTGGTGATCTAGCTGTGTTCATGTTGATGGTGGTGGGGGTTTTGTTTTGCTTATTATAATGATGAATATAGACTCTAGTTCATACTAATATTTTAGCCATGGTTATAGGTTTCAGTGTGTTGCTTGAGAACCAGGTCGTGTGCCGTGGGTGATCCATAGATTAAGGGTAATTGGAGTTTAATGTCTGGGGTTGTTCATGGTTGGTTGGTGGCTTGGGTTTCATCTTTTTAGGCAGTCCTTTACTAGATATGTTCATACAGTTAGTGTTAATATTGTTGTATGATTCTCTTGGTTCAGGTTAGCATCTTTTTGTGTACTCGTGTTGCAGTACGTTTGGACTCAGGTGAGTAGTTAAGTGTGTTACGTATTTTTGAAAAATACCTGTATCCCTTAAAAGTATTTCTTTCAGAAATTTATATCAATGTTATTCGGAAATTTGTTTAAAAGTTGTTCTCTAAATTGGCATGCGATGAATTTTTCTGAGATCAACTGTTGAAGTTCTTTTTGGTGAGAACTTGGTGGATATTAATGGGAACATTTATTTCGGAAGTCCAGGGAACTTATTCCTTCTCGTGTCGGTGACCCTGGCCATTGGGGAAAAGACCGTGTTAGGCCGGTGACCCTAATGCTCAACGGCTTTCTTTCGCCGGATCGTCTTAGGGAAAAGTACTATGGGCTGCCAACCCTGGTGACTCTAAGTTCGATATTGGATCCAATTTTGATGAGATTTATTTTGGCCATGGTACTGTTTGATTTTGGTTCCCCATTGTTGATGGAGTTATTTGTTGTGATCACCACTAAGAATGTTCATTGGTTAAAGGCTTTATTGATTAATTTATGATTCTGCTGGACACCTCGTATGCCAAATTATGATTTAATGGTAAATTATTTTAATTCCCGCTTTCAACTTTATTTATTATACATACTTGCTATTCACTGAGCTCGTCAGCTGACGGATTTATTCCAACTTCTCTTT
>BPLS01028242.1:13710-28226 GCA_019656275.1 Rhododendron kiyosumense
CAGGCAAGCTGGGGAGTTAGGCAAGGACTCTGGCGGCACCTCGGGGATTCTTTTGGTTGACCTCCTTAGGGTGTCTCATCTTAGTTTTATTTTAATAAATCGCTTCCGCATTCAAAACAATTGTCAGATAATGAATTCTTTTTATTATTGCTGGATTACTGGTTATTGTTTAGTTCGTGGGATGGTTGTACCCCATGTTTTTTATTGAGACACATTTGGCTTTTGATTTGATTAATATTGAAAAAGGGATCTTTGATTTTCAGTTACTTTGATTTAATCAGGCTGCGTGTTCCATGGATTAGCCTCATGGTTCACGGCCAGTCACTTCTCATTTTTGGGGTGTGACAATAAACATTCCCACTCTCTAACCCAACAAATAAGAGGGGTAATTTTTGAGTCTCTAGCTTAATTCTTCCCTATTATTGCGTTTTTCATTATATTAACCAACACAAATGAAGATGCAACATAGGATAGAAACGTACATGAGAGAGAAAAAGGCAAACAAAGAACCAACATATATGGAGTAATCAAAACTCAATCAATAGTACTTAGTTCAAGATATAACAGGGAAAGAAAAGTAATAATTAGCCATTGCAAAGAAAACTAAATCAAAAGTCTATGTGCTTCAGACCTAAATATCTTCAACCAATTTGATTCTTCTGCAGCGACCAAAATTTCTGAACCACATAATTATAAACTTTTGAAAATCTTACCAGAGAATCAAGAAAATATAAGGTGAAACTTCCGACGATAAAATATTCTTTGGTTTTGAACTTTGAGTGGCTTGACTGAAGGAAATATCCTAGATTGATAACTTACACAGTAATTACAAGTACATATTGATGCACCCTCATACCGTGAGCCACAAAATAGCCCATTAAACAGATAACTGAATTATATGCCTAGACCTTCAACAAAATATGTGCCTTCTTAGACCAAGAAAAGTCTGATGATGCTTTGCCAATAAAACCAATAAAGCTTCAAAAAAATTAAACCATGGCCGCATCAGAATTACGTATACAGTGAAAGAGAAATCTAAAGTGGAACCAATGGGTCAATGTGCTTGTTTAGAATCTTAGATCATATAACAATCTTTCTCTAATTTGATTTCTCTGAATCGACAAACAGTTCCACACAATTATAGATCCTACTTGTGAGGCTACAACATTCCTTAATTTTGAACGTTTCAGTGCTTTTGCCAAACAAAATAGCCTAGATTGATAACTTACATGATAGTTTGAGATAGATAATGACGCACCCTCATGCCACAGACCAGAAGCATCGATACACTAAGAGATACAGCACATTGAATATGGGTAAACTTGACAGAAGTTTTTGGTTCCCCATTCATTGAGTAGGAAGAAATAGGAGCAAAATCCATTAACATCCTACTCAACAGTTACAACTTATAACCTTACCACGAAGATACCCACAACTTTACGGGAACTTGTGGTCTAATCCTCACAGAGGCAATACATCAAACACCTAACTTGCAGTAGTACGTGCATGAATCACAAAGTGCCTGTATAGAAGAAGTAATTGATATGGTACTATCATTATCATCTGATATAGTTCGTATCCTACCTTTTTTTTTGGGCCAGAATTTTCGGGAATTTAAAAATTGGGAACGCAAAAGAGAGCAGTGTTGGTCGTCGATGATGCCAGGAGAGATGTCAGTTAGAGCCACAGTTCCACACCCTCACCAGAACAGGACCGATATGTGGAGGCTGGTGTTATTGTAAATCTTTGGCGAATGTTTTGTGAAGAATTTGTTTACGACAAAGTTCCATAGTCTCATGTTCTGGGGCGCAATTGAATTGACGTAGAAGGAGAAATCTTAGGAAATGCGTACCGCATGGAAGCAGAAGCTATGGCAGAGGAGATTTTGGGCGGTCGGCAATGGCTGACGAAGAAATTCTGAGCGTCGCGGGGAGGGAGTCAGTCAAAGTGAGAAACGTACTCACTGCTTCAATTCAAAGGTGTAGCAGTTGGGAGGTTGTCGTTGGTTCGCTTTTGGAGACGGGCGTCCTTTGGAAACGACGGCCCACCGAAACGGTGCCCAACAGAAGTGGTGCCGTAGGATTTGAAGGCAAGTGTTATTTTCCATTTGGGGTGGGTAGTTACTCCAAATCTTTCGAAGGGGTATTATTGAATAGATTTTGTTGGGGCCGTATTATTGTGTCAGTGGGAGTAGGATGTAGATGGGGCAGAAATTAGTTGCAATTGTTAGGGGCATTTGTGAAAAGTAAAAAGGAGGAAATTTTTATACATTTAAAAGAAGTGATATAGATTAATTTGTTTTGATAGTTTATGAAATTCCTACCTTTCTTAGTTCACGTGTTTGCATTTTTTATTATTTTTAGCACAATCACTCTTTTTATTATTATTATTATTATTATTATTATTTTGTTGAAGTGTATTTAAAAGGCACCCCCACTATCGTTAATTTCTGGCTACACCACTGTTTACATCAATGTACATTTGGTTCCCTAACTCCATGTGAAAGTTTGTTACAGAACTACAAATATACCTTGATTGTCCTAAGATATTGAGCGGTTCCACTTTCTGGAAAAAGTAACTTTTGGAAAAGAAGGTAATTTCAAGGTCAAAAATAATGTGTTTACGCAAATAATTTTCCTACAAATATGGACCTTTTTTGATAGATCTCATTGAGATCTTTTAAACAGTGCAAAAAAAATTGAAAAAATATTTTTCATTTTCATTTTATTTGTGTTTAAAATTATCTTCTTTTTGAAAAAGAATGTTTTGGGAGAAAGCAGAATGGGGAAGGTGCATCTGTTTGTAAAAAGTTATATGTAGACTGGTCAAACCTTAGGCTACGTTCTTGCAAACTTATAAGTTTGAAACTTATTTTGGTATTTTTTATTTTTCGTAACTTTTATTTAGCTTTTCGCCATAATTTTTGGGGTTAATCGTTTGCCTCAGCAAGACGAATCGAAAAAGTATTAAAAAAATATGGGCGAATGTTGAAAAATTCAAATAATACAACACTTTAGACAAATAAGACGGCTATTTTCATCTTTAGTGAACTTTTTTTTGCTTTTGGTAATAATTTTGTACTTTTTAGATGGCTTTCGTCAAGACAGTTGATTAATCCAAAAAATATCACGAAAATCTAAAAAAAATGAATAAAACAGATAAAATGAAGAAATAAGTTAAATTTATAAGAATGCAACCTAGTTTTGTTGATACCCCAACAACTGTGTGTACATACTTCTTTGATCTCTCAGTCTTAAAATTTGCATAGAGAATTGGTGCATCGGTAGTTACTTGCCAATCAGGGTTTTAGGCCCTATTCCGTTAAGGTTCTTGACCCTGTTCAGTTTAAGTTTTTAGGAAAGTTTTTGAAAGTAATGAGTGAAGAGAGATAGATGGAGAAAATTTATTGGACACTGTGCCCAGGGGTTTTGACTTTGAGACCCCAAAACGAACAAAGCCAAGTTTTAAGTACTTATTTCTTGCTTTACGAGACAAGTAATTCTTTTATAATAAATTATATTTAATTCAAAAAATAAGTACTTATTTGAAAAATTAGTAATTATTTTCTTTAACGGAACGGGGCCTTAGTAAGATTTTAGTTTAGGGAATTGCGCTAGAGGAAAATTTATTGAGTTGGACTTGCGAATTCGGTTAATTTATCTGTGTAGTGATTTGGTCTGGAATCTGATGAATTTGAGAACAGTTTGGCAATCATGAGGCACAGAAACAAAATTGGCAAAAAAAACTTGGAACAATAACCAGTTTTAAATCAAAAGAATGCCCACACGATAACGCATTAGAGTCTGAAAAGAAAAAAAGAACTACATGCCAATATGCCATGATCCTAAAAATATGGCTTTTCTTATTTCCTATGCCAAGTGGTATGAAGCTTAGAGTGGTAAAAGGTATTCCAATAACGCTTCCCAAAAAAAAAAAAACAGCAAGTGAAAATAATCAATTAGCAGCAAATTACCATCTGTGTGTCCCTATGTAGTTGCCACCGGTTCAGAGTCTGTAACTTGCTCCCCCCCAGCTGCAGCAAGAACCTCTGGTTCGGTTGTAACCGGGACACCATTGGTATCATTAGCATCTTTAACTAGCGAAACAGGTTTCCCGAAAAACAACAGGGGAATCATGCTTACCGGTGGAAACATCACCACTAGCAGCCGCCGCTATGGCCACATCTTTCCTATCCTTGGCATCATCCTTTCCTTCCTTGGCTTCTGCTCTAGGGGCAGCCTTATATTTTTCATCCTTCGCATCTTTCCCTTTTTCTTTTCCTTCTTTTGTATCCTGCCCTGTTTCGTTTCCTTCTTTCTTCCCTGTTTCTTTTCCTTCTTTCGCATCCTTTCCATCCTTAGCAGGGGGGGAGGAGGAGGTAACATGTGAGGTGGAGGGTTTTGTTTAAGCTTCCCAATAAGCTGTCGCATTCAAGTAAGATCCGTGGGTTTCCCTGGCTTTGGGCCTTGGATGACCATTACCGAAGGCTTATTTTCATTGTCCTTTTTCCGTCCCCTCTTCTCAATCTTGGAAACCTCTCGAGGAATGATCTCTGCTATTGCCCTTCCAATACTGTTTACTGGCTTCTTTGTGAAATTTCTCTTGGTTCGCCAAATACAGCTGACCTGGAAGACAATGCTAAAGAGTTAAGAAACACTAACTACACAAGAGAGGAGAGTAGGCAAACAGATTTCTGTCAGTTATACCTTCTCTCTTTCTCTGTTATGAGCCTTGATGGTCTCACAGTTGAACTTCCTTTTCTCATAGAAAGCTCGTTTATACTCCTCGGCTTCATTAATGATCTGGATCCTCATCTCCTTTTCCTCAAGATATATGGCATTTTGCCTGCAAGAATTATGGCTGGTAAGAAGAAATTGACTATATAAAGCAAGCAACAACGCAGCCAATAACTTCATATTGAGGAAAATTTATGATAATAACGGGAAGACAAATTTATCAATTTGTCCTTCAAGTTTTGTTCAAGATTCATCTTTTAATGCGAAGTATCAGTTATACTTGAAATTTGAAGCATCTAAAATCACATGACACTCCTATATTATTACCTTCACGTCACCAAATTTAAACTAATTTCAACTCAGATAAAATTAGCTCAAATGAAAGTTCAAGGGCATGCATTGACTTGCTTATGAAAATTCAAGGGCTCAAATAGAAGTACAACAATTGGGAATGACATTGAAAAATTAAGCCATCTTCTAGGGACGACACAAACAACATTCACTACATAACAGCATGCACAAAGAAAACCACAGAAAATGCATCACCACCAATAAAACTACAAGAACAAAGAGACCATCCGGTCAGAAAATGGAGGCGGCAGTGGAAATAGGTCATTCTCCGTAGAATCTTAAGAATTCGAAACAACCTCAGTGCTTTTATAATGAAGACCAGCATCCACTAGCAAAACGAATAGCAGATTTACCTAATTTACAATTTCGTAGACTGCGGAATGATACACCATGGTACACCAAAAAGAAGTTTGACAACTCACATGACAATAGTTTTGAAGCTGTACAAATACAAATAGAAGTCTACCAATGCAGGGGCAGTCATTTTTCCTACAAAGCATGCCAGTGACTCAGTGGGGGAACACACGCGTTTCATGTAGCTGCCATCAATACCCAAACTTATGATCCTTCTCGCATGGAAGAAATGCATGGTAACATTGCACCTTCAAAGAAATGTATGCTGTGTCAATGTTCCTAATTGTCTTCTGTTGACAAGGAATTCCATAGAGGGAATCCATGTGTGATGAAACCTTTGGATAGTTCTGTTCATCAATAATGGTTAGCCATAAAGCTGTGTGACATAAAATTCTAAGAAAAATTGCTTGGCTTTATGAATTGACATGTGTATCAACTCAGTTAAAGCTACATTTAAGCAGGCCCCTTTGCTCATATATCTTTGCTTCTTGACTACTATGACAGCCCATTATCTTTTTTCTTTTATAGTAGTAGCTACGACAGCGCATTACAAAAGTTCAATTCTAAAACATTAAGCTCCGTCCTTTGAATTGAGCAACTGACCCTTAGTTGCAAGGAGCTCCTGAAGTGGTGCAACTCCCACCTTGGGAGTCCGCTTGTGCGCTCTCAATTAAGGAGCTTGATAGGAGCCCGCTCCAATTGAGATGGGAGATCGCTTCTAAAGAAGATGAGAGCTTTTATATGATCTCTTGGTGTAGAAAAACAAGGGTTTATTACTTGGCTTTATTAATTAGTCTTGGATGAACTCTTATATCTAGCCGAAGTCATGATATCTTAAGCATTTACTAAACAAACATGAACTTAAACTTGAGTAGATTTGTTCGTTTAGCAACCCTATCAAGGTTTTGAATCCGGTAACCCGTGCCATATCGATCGGTACATACCAGTATTGTATATCTAAATCAGGTATCCTACACCGCTAATTTCGTTTCAGCGAAAATATCGGCCGATAACTGCAATACTTGTCAATACTGGTCAATACAAGACAATACGGTATTGAGAACCTGGAGCCCTATAGTCATACAACCCAAAAAAGCCAAAAAGAATCTCATCTCAGATACAATATTAAAACAAAAAGTCCACATACACAATAATTCAAATACAACACCAAACACCACCCTTCACATACATAGGGCCAACCCTGAGAATTAGGCCTAAAGCGAATTTTAGAATGAGGTCTCGGTTGTTTTAATCAAAAAAAAATTCAATATAGGTGACCAATAGGAAGTAAAAAAATTAAACATGATATTTTGGCTTTAGAAAAATATAACTCAAACATAGCGAAGTACCGCTTAACATTTTTTCTAACTAATCATATTGTTAACTTTAATTGTACTTTTTTTCAACAACATTTTAAATATTTTTTCTACCTTAAGCCTTATTCTCCTAAGCTTTTTAGGACCTTTTTTTTTGTTCTTATTTGAATTTTTTTCACGTTTATTAGTTTTGTGCTAAACTTTTACCAAATAGGTATAATCCACAAAAATTTAACATAAAACTAACAAACATGAAAAAATTTGAATAACAAAATAAGAAAAAACCCCAAAAAGCTTAGAAGAACAAGGCCTGGATTTTGGTTTATTTTTATTCAATAGTATTTTTGTTTTGAATTTGAAATTAAATAAATACTTATCAAAACATTTAGGGAAAATCACCGGCAGGTGGCGTGGACCAAGATTTATTACCAATACATGTGCTCCACTCTTGAAATCACCACCCTAATGACACAAGCAAAATTATTCACCAAGACATGGTAAGGCTATGTTAGTTTACAATTTTACCCCTACATATATATGTAACATTGAAGCCCTAAACACCACCATTTCAACGTTTTCCTTCTCTGCAGCAGCTATCCAGGTATTCCCTCTCTCTCTCTCTCTCTCTCTCTCTCTCGTTCTCTCTGGACCTCTCTCTCGTTCTCTCTCTTCTCCCCTCTCTCTGGCTTTCTCTTCTCTCTCCTCTCTCTATCTATCATTCTGTCTCCTTCTCTATAATATTCGAGCAGTTGAGACGATTTTGTGGTTGTTTTACACAGATTTTGACCCAATCGTATATGTATCTAAGATTACTTTTGCGCGTGCACGGGTAAGATTTCGACGCCAATGTGCCTACTGGATGGTTCTGTAAAGGGAGAATCCCCGTTGATTATCTTGGTAATATTATCTGTGGCATTAATTGCGAAGATCGATCTTCTAACTTGTGCTTCGTTGCCCTTTTTCCCCTCTTCCTTTTTTATATAGCCGGTTTCTCAGAACATTAAAGTGGATCACCATCCTGCTGGAGGCCATTGGTTTGCTGCGGGTCTCTCTCCCAATGTGAGTCGGCTGTTCCTTATATTCGCCTTTCTTTTTGTTTATTGCATATTTTAATAAATATGAGAATCATTTCTGCTTGACTACAAACTACCAGCTTGAGGGGTACCTTTAATATGTGCACTTGTCTAGAAATGAGCGATCATTTTGATGGACCATAAACCAGCTATGTTACATTGACTCCTGCAAAAAATTGATGTTGTGGACATTGACACTTGGTAGCTGTGGGATACACGCCGGACATGACTAGTTTGGACATGCACCCAACAATTATGTATATACATTTGATTCGAGTTTACTGTGTGTATGTTACTAAGTATGAGACTTCGGTGCCGTTCAAAAAAAAAGTACGAGACTTCAGTTTAATTTCTTGATTTTCTTGTTTGGTTTGTGAGAAAATGGAAGAAAAATGAAGCAAGAATTGCATCTTGGGTCTTGTTTCTTTTTTGGGTAAAGTGATTCTTGGGTCTTGGTTTTGTTTCTTTTTCTGTTTTCGATGAAAACGACCAAAAGATGCCTAAGTCACCGGAATACATGTCAAGGTCTCTAAAACTGCTATTTCAGACGTTAACACAAACAAAAATCGTAAGCTGCCATTTAAGTAGACGAATGTATACTCAAGAGAAAGTTGCAGAAGTTCTAACCAGGAATTGATTTTCCCTCATAAGGGTCAAAGGAAATTTGTTCGACTGGAGTTCGCTAACTTCCCACCTCACGCTTAATTGCACCTACAGCTCCGGGAAGCCGAGAATCATGAGATGGCACCAGGACAGGATCTGAAGCTGAGAAATAGACTCCAGGCAAAGTTGCCTGGGTCCCAGCAATTGAGTTGCTGCTAGAGCTTGATGTGAGATGCCCATGAGCATCTCCTGTCACAAAGTCAATGGGAGAACTTCTTCTTCTTTTTACTTGTACATTGGGTCAAAGGAAAATCTAAAATAAACATCAATGAAACTTTAATTGCAGAGAGTAGCACCTCGTGGAAGGAAGGACTTCTTTATTTTTTGACTCCTGAGAGGTGGGCAAGGACGAGAGCCCAACACCCTTGTCTGGAACTTGATTGACTCCATTTTCCTTTTCAGAAGGATGTTGACTCCATTTTCCTTTTCATTTTCCTTTTAGTAAAGTACTTTCACCGCTTATGAACTATTAAAACTTCATTTTACATATCTTTCACCTAGCAATCATTATGCTGGAATAGAAAAGAGAGAGAAAGAAACATGTAGGTGCACACACACAAATATTATGCCAATAAGTTAGTAGTCTACAAAGCATAATCGATTTGGACAATATAGATTATAGACATATATTTGTTAAGCGGAGTTCACTTGGTTGAACATATTAGTCATGGTACCCAGTACTTTTTCTCCATTGGTGAAAACTGAAAAGACATGCATTTCAGAGGCACGACGACTTTACTTGAGTGAACTAGATTTAGACACAAGTCAATTACCCCTCAGATGAGTCAGATTAGCTTGACTTTATTTGGCATCACAAGATCACCTAGTATTATGACCCTATGGAGGACATGGACCTCATGCAGAAAATAGTGTGATTTAGAGTTCAACTAAATAGTCCATCATCTGTAACTCCACTCAAAATGAATCTATTGAAAATAACCAAACTCATAAACTCCATTTTCCAGGACAAAGAGATAATGGTTCTGGCCTTCTCAATGGGCCCAATTGTTGAAACTGTTTCAATGAAATTATGTTGCTACTCACAAAGCACATGCAACATGCACAAATTATGTTGCTACTCACAAAGCACATGCAACATGCACAAATTATGTTGCTACTCACAAGCACATGAAACACTATTATAGTAGGTGCGCGAGCGTTTTTTTCGTTCCTTAATGCTGAACACTGTAGGCTAATGTTATTAAAAGCCATATATGTTGTAGTGATTAGTCATATTGTTCATGTCCAATAAAAGCAAACACAGTAGGGAAAAATAGGAAGACAGACCTCGTGGTTGTTTATCTTTTGACTAACACAACCCTTCGAAGACCAAGATCCGCAATCTTGAGGAAGCCAATCTTTAGCCCTTTCCAAAACAAAAATGGGAGGATAAAAATCTGGAAGTGAACAGATAAAGATCTCAAGACATTGTATCACTAATCATCTACATTAACCACGAGTACCCAACATACGAGTCTTAATGACCAAAAAATACGTCCTCTACGTCTTTTTTCTTTGTTCTTATCAAAACATAGAGAGAGAGAGAGAGAGAGAGAGAGAGAGAGAGAGAGAGAGAGAATCGGTGGAAAGAAGAAAAAGAAGAGAAAGGGAAAAATTAGGCGAAACATTGTTTTGCTTGAAATTGAAGATATAACTTGGTAATTCTTACATCTCCTACTTGAATTCATGTTTTTTATGTTGAATTCCATGCTTTGGTAGTTGAAATTCATGTTTATTTGAGAATCTTGCATATAATAGGTGAACTTGGGTTTGGGAAGGAACACCACTTGAATCTTTTGAATTGATGAGTTTAAAGTTTGTTTTGATGCATGAATTTGAAGTTCTTGGAGTAGCTTTTCTATATCTATGAGGTTGAGCATGATTAGTGAGGTTTTGATGTGAGTTAGAAGTAGTTTGGATGGGTTTAAGAGCTGAAAATCACAGGAAGAACAAGGGGGTAATTTTCTGGAAATCTGCAGAGTAGAAATTTAGTATCTGTCCTGATTTTGTGGATTTTTTTTGAGGCAGTTCCTAAGCTTCAAAAATTATGAAATTTTTATTGAGAGTTCCTCTATGAGTCTTTTTTCTGTGGTAAAAATTTCGGGATCAAAATCAAAGTATTGAATTCTGTAAAAATTCGTGACCATGTAGCGTGCAGTTTTCGAACTGTGCTGACTGCACAGACACATGTTAGGGAAACGGCCATAATTTTGAGCTCGGGCGACGAAATAGCAAGCCGTTTTCTGATTTTGAAACTACACTCATAGACCTAAAAAAATGCATGATGATTATGTCTTAGTTCTTCCCGTGGAAAGTCAGATTTTAAGTTGAAGTTGATGAAATTGCAGATTCTGAAATTATTTCCTGAAATTGGTTGTTTAACTTCATATCTTTCACCTTAGGTTGTGTTCATAAAAATAGGCTTGTTTAGCATCTTCTAATCATGTTTTTATTGCTTAATTGTTTTAGAAAGTTCGGGTGGTTCGTAGAGCCGAGGTGAGTGATTTAATACCTAAACACATGGTTTTGAACTTGTTTTCCTTATCGAGCTTATTTGAACATGTTTTATAAATTGTGTACTCCATGGATATCAATGGAAGGTGGACTTATTTGTGAAATATTTGCGAATCTATTTAATGGCATTCCCAACGTCCGGTCTTGCTAGGGAGTCCTGGATTAATTACAGTTATTGAGTCCAGCTACTTCTTCTGTTTATTTCAGTTATCAAATTTTTTGCTTTTATTTTACAAGTTTGACTCGCTTTGGTGAGTTGACTAACTCGTTCCCATTGTGCTCTGCTTCATTTCAGCTTGTGTTTTCATCACCAGCTACGGTTTATGGTTGGCCAAAGGTGGTTCCACGCACAGAGGAGTTTGCCCTCTCTGCAGCTAACCCATACGGATGAACCAAGGTCATTCACATGAACTGAGAACTTGGGTTACCAAAGAAACTGTATATGGTTGCAAATGAGAAATAGAACTTGAATGATATTTTCTTTTGACTTCATTACTGTGCAACCACATTAGAATCTTCTGCATTTTGTTCCCTCTCTCATTCGCAAAATTTAACAAGCACGTGCATTTGTACCATCCACTAATATTACCTAAAAAAGTTGGTTTTTTTTTCCAGCTCTTCATTGAAGAAATATGCCGTGATATCCACCTCTCTAACACCGAATGGAAAATCATATTGCTGCGATATTTTAATCCGGTTGGTGCACATCCTAGTGGCTACATTGGTGAGGACCCTCGTGGAATCCCAAACAATCTTATGCCTTTCGTGCAACAAGTGGCTGTTGGTAGACGACCTGCGCTTTCGGTGTTCGGAACTGACTACCCCACAAAGGATGGTACAAAGATCGTGTGATGTGTAGAGGGACAAGGGTGAAATTTGTTGACAAATTGGACAAACTTATCCCCTCGTACAGTTCATCTTCGACATGTGCAGTCTAAGGACATGCATATTGTGCTATTCTTTTCCTATTGTACTGTGAAGCTACGCCAATCCCCTTGCTGCCCATGGATTATGTTTATAGTTAAATTGTATTAGCTGTTCAAGTTTTGTGTACCAGTGGCTTGTATAGTTCAGTTGTATGACTTGTTGTTGCCTGCCATGGCTGGTAATGCTATTTGCTGCTACTGCTGATACTTGCTGTTGGTTCTTGTGTGTCTCCATGGTTCTACTGTTGGTACTTGATGTAAGGGCAGCATGTAGATGGTTGTTGTGTAAACATCTTTTCGCATGTGTTTCTCTGCCATCTATTACATGACATTGAAACATGTGGATCCCACGTGTTGTCAATGTTGCTTAGCTAATATTGTACTTCGTTTTATGTTGGTTAGATTGGTGTTTCCTACCATATCGTTTCAAACTTATGTGAGAAAAACGTTATCTGAAAAGCTATGTTAGAAAAGCGATATCGTTTAAAAATATTTGAAAAGTTCTTTTTTTTGCTTTTGTTTTTTTACAAAAGATAAGAAGCTATGCTCTAATTACACTCATTCTACGGGCAAAGAGATCAGTCCCTGAGTGGACTGTGGTGCAATTATTACAGACAGCTCTACCACGTGGTTTTTACTGTTCTGGTGATTGGTTTTTTGCTGGGAAGAGTGAACTTTTGACAATTGATTTTAATAGGGATGTTATGCAGTCAATAGTTAGTGACATTGTCAGTTCTATTTTGTCTGAGAAGGGCCCAGATGAGGTCATGAAGTTCTTTAACGCGTTACAGCCTTTCCTCATGAAACATTTGTTTTCTCAATAAAGACGTGTGGGGTTGGAAGACATACATTCATTCAGAGAGCTGTGTTAGAGGACATTCATTATCGCCTTCAGGAAATTTCCCCCTTGCTTGGTAGCTTGCATTCGACCTACAATGAGTTAATTGAGGTACAAGTACAGAAGCAGTTACGGCTTCTGAAATTACCTGTTGCTAATTTCATTATGAGGTCATCATCAATTGGATATATTATTTGCTCCAACAGTTTTCGTATAAATCTCGTTTAAGATTTTGGTATTGAAGTCACTCGGTTCGGTATTGAAGTCACTCGGTTCGGTGTGATCGATTTGAGCTTCGTCAAAAAGTCATTAAATGTATTTGTATAAAGATTGTCTCTTGTATTTTTTTAAGGCCAATGTTTACATATTACTGCAAGTTAGGTATCACTTGTTGCATGAAGATCGTGTGATGTGTAGAGGGCCTAGGATCATATGCTTGTGTTGAAGCTCTTCCAGTATCGGTTCGGTTTAGGCAGAGGTGGAATATGTACAAAAAACATGGATCCAACCTTCCCATTTCGAAAGCAAAATGAAATTGGAGAGAGTTCTCGTAGAGGCCCACCACCACGAAGACCCCAAATCCATCGTTGGTCTTCCACATGCTTCGATGATGCCCAACTTCAGAGAAGAGTGGAGAGACTCCTCACAATAGATGGGATTATTGTGGAACGACCCATACAGTTATTCACCTGCCCGATTGCCAGCACCACCACCCCTAACAAATGCAAATGATATGACAAACACCTATCGTTCCAGACAACGTAGACAGATTGACGGAGGTGACAATGGCGGCCCTCCCATGCGCAGCTTTCCCCTGTGGATGCTTGGTTGGCCCATCATAAAGCTACTAATTTTCGTGATGATTTGCCGGTAATTCACATGCGTGGATACCGCTGGCTGATATTATTATGTAGGGTTTATGTAGTTTGTTGGCCTATTCTATTTAAAGTATTATGTATGGACTATGTCTTTTATTGGCCATTTTACGCCTCCCCAATGGGACCTATCCTCCATTCAACCAACCTCATCCAAATATTTGTGGCCCAAAAAGGGCAACTACAAATCTACAAAAGACTTTCTATTACACCATCATGAAAGACAATATATGGTTCCTAAATACTACACTTTTATCTTTGATGATGACATTTTAAGACCAATACCGAAGACCAAGTATGACTTGTCAAAGGACTATGTATTTTGTATCGATAGACCACGTCTTTATTGTATAAATACCACATCGTCATATTTTATGAAAATGGGGAAAAGTTAGGTGGTGATTTTTTGAAGACCAATACCAAGACCAAGTCCAAATTGGCAAATGACTACACTCTTTGTTTCTGAAGACCACGTCTTTATTGTATAAAGACCACATAGTCATATTTTATGGCACGGGTGAAAAGTTAGGTGGTGATTTTTTGAAGACCAATACCAAGACCAAGTCCAAATTGGCAAATGACTACACTCTTTGTTCCTGAAGACCACGTCCTTATTGTATAAAGACCACATGGTCATATTTTATGGCACGGGTCAAAAGTTAGGTGGTGATTTTTTGAAGACCAATACCAAGACCAAGTCCAAATTGGCAAATGACTACACTCTTTGTTCCTGAAGACCACGTCCTTATTGTATAAAGACCACATGGTCATATTTTATGGCACGGGTGAAAAGTTAGGTGGTGATTTTTTGAAGACCAATACTAAGACCAAGTCCAAATTGGCAAATGACTACACTCTTTGTTCCTGAAG
>BPLS01028242.1:33662-64239 GCA_019656275.1 Rhododendron kiyosumense
TGTGTGTGTGTGTTCTGGAGATGAGAATTATTTGATGGAGGGCAAGGAATTAACGCCATGTTTTTTCAGCGTGGGTTCCTTTTTTCCTCTTATCAGGCGACAGATCTTTTAAGGGTGGGAAGGAGGGTAAATCAGTCTTCTCAAGTTATGCTTACCATGTATTGGGGATAAAAATAGGAGATACCATGTATTGGTAATTTGGAGAGTGGAGACCATTGAATGGTAAATAAAGCCATGGCCCTCCACCTGCCGGTAATTTTCCCAAACATTTATGGTTTGCCAAAAGAAAGCTGTTGGGAGTCAAACCAGTGACGCATGAGACAAACCAACATGCACGCACCAACGCTGCCAAAGCTGAACATGTGTGTTATATGATGTGTCATACGAGGCCCTAGTTTTTACATAAATTTTGAAAGCCTAAAGGGTTCGTTCCTAGGGTTTCACTCCAAGCCGGCCTTCTGCATACATGTGGGGTTCACGTGTGCTAGTTTGTGGTGATATTCACCAACATGACTCGGGAAAAGCGACACCTTCCTCCCACATCTCGCTGCGGTCCGGAAGCAACGGACCATCCGAAGGGTCGCGACCTGGCTTGGATATCGTCTCCGTTTGTGTATGTATCATCATCGAAGGAGTCCATTTTCATAACCACGCCCTTGACATTTTCATTGACAATAAAGGGTCTGGTTATTCATGGAGAAGTGTCTCACAACATCCCACTCTGTTTCTAGGTTTGTTATGTTGGTCAAAATGCCAAGATTCATTCGATTAAGAGATGAGGATGAACTCCGCTCCATTGTGTAGCATCCAAAGGTTACTATGAGGGAGTTCAATACTTGCTAGCTAGACAAATCAAACGAATGTGTGCTCCAAAGGGATGACAATGGCTTCTTGCCTGTCCACACAGCGTCAGGAAAAGGCCATTAGGATATTCTTGGGAGGTTGCTTCCACATTCCCCTGATTGGAGGGAGTTGTTGACAAACGGATGGCAAAAGCAATGTCGTTGATTATATCGATACTGATGAAACTTTGTGTCATGAGAAACTTCTAAACGAGAGAGATGATAATGGGAACACACCTCTGCACTTGGCAGCGATCCACTGGAATGCGAAAGTAGTAAGTTCTTTGACATGGGACAGGAGAATTAACCTGCAATTGGTGAATGGTGATAGCATGACTGCTCTTGATGTTATTGAGGAACACATGGATATGAGGCCTTCAATCCGCAAGGTACATGGATATGAACGACAAATATAGTCCAGAATATGCGATAATTAGGGCTTTTTATTTTAACTTATGCCTGTCAGACTGCCTTTATCATAAAACTATTGCGAGCACATCAGATGAGCTTATTGTGGAATTTTGAGAATTGTTTTCTTTGGCATGTGATTTTAGCTAAAATGGTTTGGTTCCCAAAATTAGTGAGAGAGTATAGGTTAGTTTTGTCTGTTTTGTTCCCAAAATTCATGTCCCCCTGTCCGAATGCACTTCCAATTGTAGGATTGCACCACAAAATCATTGAGATCTGAGATTTTCTGATACGTTGGGTGATTTAGAGTGCATTGGACATATAGGGAACATGGGCTTTGGGAAGAGAAAATCTGTGGCCATTTGTGCCGGTCGACAAGATCTTGCATATCTTTGCTTGCGTGTGTGTTTTGAGAGAGAAATATGACTGCTTATGTTATTTCTCTCACTAATTACCATTTTCTTCCTTACTGCTTCCTTAGTCACTACCACCACCAGATGACACTCTCTTGTTTTCTTGAAATCGTGCAGCGATTGACCTGGATGGAGTTGAAATCAGCGGGTGCACCGAATAGAAAATGCTCTAAAGTTCCCAAACTAACTACACAAACTTCATTGGGATATCGACGGCCTAACATGGAAAACTACGAGGACAGGATCAACACACTGTTGTTGGTGGCAACACTAGTAGCCACCGTGACTTACGCAGCAGGTTTTACAATGCCCAGTGGCTACAACAATTCCGATCCAAACCAAGGCATGGCAACTATGAATAAAAGCAAGTTCCAAATTGTGATTTGCGACACCATAGCAATGTACAGCTCAATGATAGTCGTAGTGTCTCTCATTTGGGCACAATTAGGTGATCTCAATGTAAGCCTATCAAGTTAAAGATGTACCCTATTTGGCTATCCTGTGTGAGCATGCGCCACAACGGGGGTGGGGTGGGGGGGTTTGGTACTCACCATGAGAAGACCCCAATTTCACTTCTATCCCATTCTTCATTCACATCTTCCACTTCTCGCTCTATTTTGTTCTTCAAGATGGTGCCTTGATGAACTTATGACAATTTCTGAATGCATGAGGACATCTGGGCATGCAATTTTACCTCTTAAATACCATGTGTTCTGAAGAAGCATTTGGTAGACATGAAGAGGGATCCAAAGACGAAACTGGCGAAAGGAAAAAGGACCAAGGAGGGTGGAGGGTGGCACTTCAAAAACACACTGTGGGTAAACCCTTATAGTTTCTTTACTTTGGCATGCATTCTTAATTTCTTTTGTGAGTCTATAGAAACTGTAGTATGTATATTCAACAATTTCCTGCTGAGATATTGAATCTTAACATTTGGGTAGAATTCTTATTCAGCAAAAATTCTAACTGGGACATCTTTGGCCTTTCCACTAAAGAAACAAGCAATATAAAGGAAATTTTCAAGTATAACAACCAGGAAAAAGGGAGGAGCCTAGTAGTTATTAGTCTCTCTTTTACGCAAGATAAACTGTACACCAGGGAACTGTATGTATGAAGCTTATAAGCTTTTTTTTTTTAATGGCAAAACAAGAATTTATTAATCTTTAGAAACACATTACAAATTATTAAAAGGACCCTAAGCACGAGACATCTCATCTATGCAAAGAGCATACCAAAAAGGGGCAACCTTGCACCAATGACGAGTATTTGCTGCCAGGACCCAAAGAGGAAAATTACCCCCGAGATTGGCAAGAAGCCAACCAAGACATACAAAGAACTCCAAACCTCTGAAGATAACTCCTAACCACCTTCAAAATAAAACACCAAACCCAAAACCCACAAAAAGCTTATAAGCTTCTTGGTGTATGGCACTGCACACATAACTTCTCTAGCTTTAAGTCTAAATATCGGTTCATTAGATTAAGCTTCACCCGCTGAAGATAACTCCTGACCACCTTCAAGATAAACACCAAACCCAAAACCCACAAAAAGCTTATAAGCTTCTTGGTGTATGGCACTGCACACATAACTTCTCTAGCGTTAAGTCTAAATATCGGTTCATTAGATTAAGCCTCACCCGCTGAAGATAACTTCTAACCACCTTCAAGATAAAACACCAAACCCAAAACCCACAAAAAGCTTATAAGTTTCTTGGTTTATGGCACCGCACACATAACTTCTCTAGAGTTAAGTCTAAATATCGATTCATTAGATTAAGCCAGTTCATTGAGCAAAACATTTAATAATGAACAGTAAAGGCAACTTGAAATATCATTCCGTGAACTTCTCTAGTAGTTTTTTGACCTTGTTTACTGTTAGTAGTAAGAACCTTTTGCTTGTTATTGAACTCAACCGGTAAAGTACCATTTATTTATTTTTGATCTACAACCTGTGGAGTACCTGATACTGAACATAACATAACATGATACAAATTTAGAGCCTTGAAATTTCGATAGCCCTGTTTATAATTGGGTTGTTGGATTGTTGCTTCATTTCTCTTAATAATGGTTCATCCATATTTGTATGGGAGAATTTTTGGGAGGTCCACTTTAACATGTTTCTAATCCCACTAGTTTACTTCTAAATTTTTTAACCCCTTTAGTCCACTAGCTTAATAAAACAATTCCTATGACTAAAATACCCATCCGATATAACCACTCATAAAGACAGAAACCCTATTTTCCTAGATCTGGAGCACAGCCCCTCTCTCTCTCGATTACTTGCCGCCTCTGCCGGTGCACCCCCCCCCCCCCCCCTCACCTGCTCGGTGCCGGTGCGCCCATCCTCCCCGTCGGCACCGCCCCTCGTCGCCGTCGTGGCCGAGTTCTAGACCTCCATTGCCGCCACAACTGCAGCCCCAAGTACCCATCTTCCCGTCGCCGTCCCTCCGCTGTTGTGTACATCAGTCGCCGTCACCGTCACCGTCACCGTCGCTTATAATCTTGAGTTTGGTATATTTCAGGGCTTATTTTATTTGTTTATGAGGCTAGTGTTCTCGCCGTAGAAGGGTCTCCTTTTTTGATTTCTTAATCTAACAACTTTTCGCCTTGTTCTTGTCATTATTGATGATAATGGAGTAAATTAGTAACCACAAACTACCACTGTTACGATTCATTTATTCGATCATTATTTTCAAATTATATTCATAAAATTAGATCTGGACCCTATTTTTGTTTTATTTATATTTTTCACCTTTCCTCCACCGTTGTCTACATCGGTATGGTTACAACCGAATAAATGCTAACTTCTGATAATATATAGGGTTATATGTCAATATATAAGGTTAGATGTCAATATCTAGGGTTTAGAGTGGTTACGGGTTGGTTAAGTTTGGGTTTATATTTTTGTGCAAATATATGTTTACAGTTATATGGGTTATATGTGGATTGTCCACACTTTGTTATAGACTGTCGTCAATTGGTTATATACGGATCTGAGGTTATATGTCCATTTGTAGGGTTTGTAGTGGTTAGTGTTTGGTTAGTTTAGGGTATTGTTTGGTAGATATCATAACTGGTTGTGTGAGAAAATGGGCTCGAAAGTATGGTTATATGTGGACTATCAACAATTGCTTATATTCGAATACAAGGTTATATGCGAATATATGGTTATGTTCGAATATATGGTTATATTGGTTTGTTTGTTTTTTTTTGTGTTATTATTTGTGCAATTGTTCAAGGGGTGAAGAGTATTAAGTTACTTGTGAAGTCGACTTTGAAGAAGGCGACGACGGCAAAGGGGAAGGGGAAGAAGTTATGAGATCTCTTTTTATTTTTTATTTAGAGTTTGAAAGGACAGGATCTCATGTATAACGTTACAAGGTTATTTGTTTATTTTTTGTTACATATATTACGTTTTTTTGTGTATTTATTTATGTGACAAAGTAGTACATATAAGGTTCTTTGTTTGTTTTTGCATTGTAAACATATATACATATAACATATTATGTTATATGTTCTTGCATGTAATAAAAAAGATTCCAGAAGCTCATACATAATGCATATATATGAGTTTAGATGTAAACGTGTAATGTTATAAGCTCATATAACGTTATCTGTGAAGAATTGGATTCTGTTATAAACATATATGGTTATCAGAAGCAAGTCAATGAGGCCGCTGCGCGGACTAATTCACTAAAATAGAACATATAACGTTATATGTGAGTTCTATGCTGTGAAACTCCAAAAAAATAGAACATATAACATTATATAGGAGCTGCTGACCTGTGCATCTCCCAACAAAAAAAAGAACATATAACAACCAAATCAATGACATAATTGGAACCCACCGAACCACTAATCAAATGTCGATTTCAAATAGTAAAGGCGATGGGGATGCAAAGATAGTGGTGGGGCGGTGGTGGTACGGTGGTGGTCGGGGGGGAGGCAGTGGTGCGGTTGTGGTGGGTGGCGGAGCGATGGTGGTGGTGGTGGCCGAGCAGTGGTGGTGGCGCGATGGTGGTGGCGGTAGCGGATGTGGTGGTGTGATGGTGACAGTGGGGGTGGTGTGATGGTGACAGTGGGGGTGGGGCGGCGGTGGGGGGGGTGGTGGTGGTGGTAGTGGTCGGATGGTGGTGGTAGTGGTCAGATGGAGGGGTTGGTGGAGAGAGGGAGAGAGAATATGATTTAAATTCTAGGGGGGCATTTTTGTCTTGTACAAATTTTTTTTAAAAGTAAAATGGATCTATGGCTTTACAAAACATTATTAGTGGACTAGAGAGGTTACAAACATTAGAAGTGAACTAACTCAGTTACAAGTTTTCTATAGTAGACCCTAGACCAATTTTTTATATTTGTTTTCAGAAGAAAATTATGAAGTCTATGTGGAAAAAAATGAATCAAAATGAAATCAACTGATTGGTTGACTTGACTCTGCTTTTCTTAGCAGCTACAGTCCTTTCATGTTGTATATTGTCTTATGGTACAACAGACTTTCTTACCTATTTCTTCTTTCCTTTTCTCTTGTGCTTTTTACACGGTTTTACTTTTCATCTACTCGTTTTTTTTAGATCAATTCATCTACGTACTCATGTTGACTTAATATTTTTAGCACTGCAAGGGGCATGTATTATATCTTGGTCCTAGAATCCAGTTATCTCGCTTGAGTTTTTTTTCAATGGCTGCCATAAGATCACAAGAAGCCTCTTCTTCAACTTCAACTTGTAGTTATCATGTATTTTTGAGCTTCCGAGGGGAAGACACTCGGAATTCTTTCACTGACCACCTCTACACCGCGTTGGACTATGCCGGATTTTGCACTTTCAAAGATGATGATGGGATTGAAAGGGGAGAAAGGATCAAGTCAGAACTGCAAAAAACAATAAAAGAGTTAAGGATGTCAATAGTTGTCTTGTCAAAGAACTATGCATCTTCAAGTTGGTGCCTTGATGAGCTTGTGATGATCCTCAAATGCAGGAGTACCTCTGGACATGTAGTTCTTTCCATTTTCTATGACATTGATCCATCCCAAGTGAGGAAGCAAATGGGGAGTTTCGAAGAAGCATTTGTGCGACATGAAGGGAAAATTGAAGCAAAAAGTGGTGAAAGGAGAAAGGAATGGATGAGCAAGGTGGGAGAATGGAGGGCCGTGCTCAGAGAAGTTTTTTTTTTTTTTTTTGTGTGTGGTAAATTAATCACTTTCTATAGTAAACAAACAGAATATACAGAGTTTTTCAATACAGACTCTGAAATGGTTACCAACAAGGAGCCTTAACAAGAAAATAAATGAGAACCAAAGCCTAAGCACCTTCTAATAGAAAACAACAGAACTAGACAAAACGACAACCAGCTGGGAACTAAAAATCCTAGAATTTAAGCCCCAGATATCAGCCAGTGAACGGTTCCCATCAGTTCGCTTGAGGCCTCTCCAAGAGCATAGGTATGCCCGAACTTCATTAATAATGTGAGAGCCTAAGAGAAGAGCAGGAAGAGCTTTACCTTGGTATATTTTGGTATTCCTTTCGCGCCAAATCCAGTAGATAGAAGCTGCCAATGAGAGTTTGTAGATTCTGCTAGGGATAGAGGCACCAATCACCCGAGAACACACCCAATCAATTTCCTCAGCAAGCCTCAAAACAGTTCTTGCAATTTGATTCTTGGTTAATACCATTTTCCAAACCTCCTTAGAAAATGGACACTCAAAAAATAGGTGTTCACGGGACTTCATGGCCCCAAGGTAGAGGACACAATTAAACATCAATCCCCATTCCCCAACTAAGCAACCTGTCCTTTGTAGAAAGACGACCCATAAAAGCAATCCACTCTATGAAGGCCCAACGAGGAACATGGTGGGGAAACCAAACACTTTTCACCCATGGAACCTTAGGAAGAGCAGCCCTCAAAGCCTGCCAAGCAGAATTGGCAGAAAACTTGCCATCCTTAGTTAAGATCCACCTAACCGAATCAGGAATAGCAATGTTTGGGATCAAAGTAGGGGGGGTAAGTGCAACAATTTCCCTTGTGGCCATACTCCGAGGTCTAGGCCATTTCCAAGTACCTTGATGTATAATGGTAGACACTTTGGTAAGCAAAGATCTCCCTCTGTCGACTGCTACAGCATCACCAAATTTCTGGTATAAAGGGCCTAAAGCATGCCAGTTATCAATCCAAAGAAAAGTAGAGGATCCATCACCAATCACGTATTTAATCCAAGGTTGAGCTAGATCTCTAAGATTAAAAATCTTCCTATTTTCCTAATGGTCCAAGAAGCCTCATTAGGAATTTTAACTCTCCACAAGCTTTGATCTTTAATAATGTAAGTGTGAATCCATTTTATTCATAATGTATCAGACTTTAAACACAGGGCCCATAAGTGTCTTAACATGGAAACTCTATTCCAGTCTTTAAGAAGTCTGAATCCTAAACCTCCCCCCTCCTTGGGGGCACACACAAACTGCCATGCCACCAGACATTTTGAGTTCAGGACCAGACCAAAGAAAGGATCTCAACATTCTCTCAATGTCACCCAGCAATTTTTGAGGAAGAATACAAATTGAAGACCAATAGACTTGGATGCTGAAAAGAACATACTGTACCAATTGGGCCCTGCCTCCATAAGACAAGGTTTTATTCGACCAAGACTGGATTCTGCTAAGGATCTTCTCTTTCAACTGAGCACAATCATCAGCTTTGAGACTAGTAGAAATAAGAGGGACCCCCAAATACTTCACAGGTAAAGTTCCCACAGGGATAATATAGTACTAAGATAAGCTTTGGTTACCTCATCGACTCCTGAGAAAAAAATGGTACTTTTCTGCAAGTTAGGGCCAAGACCAGAGAATAAATGGAAATCAGTCAACATATCTGCCACCAATTGAAATGTTTTAGCTTGTGCCCCACAAAGAACAAAGAGATCATCAGCAAAAATCAGGTGGTTGATGTTTAAAGCTCTGCATCTTGGATGAAACACAAAATCAAGGCAATGACCAATCTTATACTGAAAGAGGGCAGTGAATCCTTCCATAACGAGCAGGAAAAGATAGGGAGACAGTGGATCACCTTGCCATAATCCTCTCTTTCCAGGAAAACCCCCCTCCAATTCTCCATTTATCACAACTGAAAACATGGGAGAGGAAATGCAAACTTGTACCCAACTAATGAACTGGCTAGAAAACTCCATAGTCCTCATGATATTCAGCAGAAAATCCCAATCTACTGAGTCATAGGCCTTCATTAAGTCCATCTTAATAGCACATCTAGGGCTTCCACCTTCTTTATTATAATTCTTGACAATCTCCTGCATAAGCAAAATATTGTCCACGATTGATCTTCCATTTACAAAAGCAGATTGATTGAGGCTAATAATAGCAGGGAGTAGAGGCTGCATCCTGTTAGCAAGGATTTTAGTCACACATTTATAGACCACATTGCAACAAGCAATGGGCCTATAATCTTTGATAGAACTAGGGGATTGTATCTTAGGAACCAGAGTCAGAGTAGTACAATTCCATTGTCTTGGCATTATCCCACTCTGAAAAAACAGTTGGATGGCTCAAATCACATCTTCACCCACGATGTCCTAATGCTTGTGAAAGAAATCAGAGTCGAACCCATCTGGACCAGGGGCTTTATCCCCTTTGATGAACCACATAGCTTCTTTGATTTCCGTGCAAGAAACAGGCTTGGAGAGACTCTCTTTTAACTCCCTGGGAAGTCTCTGAATGACAGCAAGACTGACCACGCGGGAGGCATCAACCTTCTAAGCAAAAGGTGTTCCCAGTAAACCCATGTAATAACGAATAATCTCACCCTTGATAGCTTCAGGATCTGTCAATCTTGTACCCGAACCATCAGTCAAACTTAAAATTTTGCTTCTTAAACAATGAGACTTTAGTTTTTGGTGAAAAAACCTGGTGTTCTGGTCCCCTAAGGCAAGCCATTGAACCCTAGATTTCTGTTTTTTGAATGATTCCTCAGCTAAACTTAGCTCTACAAACTTAGTATGCAGCACTGTCTCCTTTTCCATAAGGGTAGCATTTTGAGGGTTTTGAAGATACTGCTCTTGAACTAAAGCTAACTCCTGTCTAGCTTGATGAACTCTGTACCCATTTTGTGAGTAAAACTTTTTATTAAAAGCCCTCAGAACTGGTTTTAATCTCGCAAGTTTCCTGTACAAACGAGAATGACATGAACCATTTAAAGGCGTGCCCCAAGACTTTTGGACCTCAGCCTTAAATTGATCATGTCTCATCCAAAAACTGAAAAATTTGACAGGAATCTTCTTGGGGATCTCTGTCAAGACATTCACCAAAATGAAGCAGTGGTCAGAAATTCCAGGAGGTAAAAAGGTTGTTTCTGATTCTGGGAATTTGTCCAACCATGTAGGATTAATAAGGACCCTATCCAACTTGCTCTTTATATCTCCAAGGCCCCCCCTCTTATTAGACCAAGTAAACCACATACCTTTAAAAGCCATATCATCCATTTCAATGCTATCAAGGCAATCATTAAACTCATTAGCAGCACCTCTATCAAAGCCCACTAATCTTTCAGACAGCCTCCGAACAACATTGAAGTCACCTAATTAAATCCAAGGTACATCTCCAATAGAAGAGTAAAGAAACCTCATCTCCATCCAAAGCTCTCTCCGAGTAACCAAAGAGTTGTGGCCATATACAACAAAAACATAGAAACAACGATGATCACCTGTAAGTACCTTAGCCACCAAAAGTTGAGAAGAAGAATGTACCACATCCACTATGAGGAGCTGAGAATCCCACCCCAAAACAATTCTTGCTACCGAACCACGAGAAGCATTATGAACAGACAACCAGTGAGCAGGAAAGCAATGCTTAACTGTGCTATCAATATTTTCTCGCCTAACCTTGGCCTCAATAACACCCACCATACCCAATTTATGAAGTTTAATCATGGAGTAAATCTCTTTCTGCTTAAGGGGATTAATTAAGCCCTTAACATTCCAGGCCCCCAAGCTTATTTTGTCTTTGAAGGTTACTTCTTGGTACCACCCCCAACCCCCTTCTTTGTATTAGGGGGACCTCCTATCCCTTTACTCTTACCACGGCCTCTCTTAGTAGCAGGGAAAACGACAATATCTGGTTGATCAGTATGAACAGATTCAAGAGTAATAATCTCCTCTTCTGTTAAGACAGCCCCAGTCTCATCAATTTCTACCTCTCCAACTTTATCCTTAAGCAAAGCAAGGGCTGAAAAGGAATTGTCACTACGCACAATAGGACTTTGGCCTAGGACCTTACTAGCAATCTTGACAGGAGAAGAGTAGTTCACAGCCTCTATACCAGCCTGACACACCTCACCTTGCTTCGTTTTAGACTTCTCAGAAATAACCATAGCCTCAAGCACTTCAGAAGGCCTTTGAGAACCAAGAGTCTCTTCCATAGGTAAAGAACACACTTCAGGAGCAACCACAGGCTCTTTCCTCACCCATTCAGTTTTTGGCTTTGACATCTTAGCTTTAAAAACACACTGTTCTTCAGAATGACCAAAAACATGGCACTCCAAACACTTTACTGGTTTCCAAGGATTTTTACCTCCTACAGTAGCAGTAAGACCATTGGAGCACTCCACATCAATAGTATCGGGTAGGATAGAGCCAACCTCAACCTCTACACATAGTCTAGCATAGCTTAGCCTCTTACAACTCTCTGTTAGTTTATCAGCATATAAAGGTAACCCAACAGCGCTAGCTATGAAGCTCAAGCCATCCCCATGCCATAGCTGCAAAGGAACATTGTAGAGTTGAGCCCAGATAGGGACTTTGGTAAGCTGCTCCTTCCTAAGCTCCAACTGAGGGACCATTGCTTGAGAATTAGAAGTTTTTCCCCAAAATGCCAAGGCCCAGGTGCAACAACCTTCTCATGACTATCCGCTTGGGAGAACTTAAAGAAGAAAAAACCCTAGTCGTTAGACATAACCTTCTGAATACCAAATCTCTTCCAAATCTGGAAAGCGATACTCTCAACAGCACTAAACGATGGTTTCTTATCCAGAAAATACCCAACCACAGAGTCTTTCCACTGAGAAATCCCTGCCTCAACAACTTCTGGAGGAGGACACACTACTACTCTAGCCTCCTTAATCTGTGGGGGCTGGTAGGATAGCTTCATACGAGGACCATCTGGTTTCGGCACAACAATCTCAGTCCAAGTAGGTTTAGGGTTAGAGACATCCTCCAAAACACCAGTTGAAATCGCAGCATCCATTTGTTTTTTAGGTTCTACCTCCTTACGCAAGAGTTGGACCTCAGCCTGAACCAGCGATGTGGAAACAGGTTCACTTGCCACTGAAGCACCCTCCACCCATTTGAGAATATTGCCACTAACAGCCGAATTAGAGCCCTTATTATGTAAAACATTAATAGCGGATCGCACTCCTTTCATAGAACTAGGGTTACAATCGAAAAGAGAAGAACGAAGAGCAGGAAAACTCGTTGAGAGATTCATCAGGAAAAGTAAAGAATCTTACCAGAGCAAGCAGAGTAAGCAAAAGGAAAGAGAAGAGGAATCAGACGAAGAACCTAGCAGAGATCGAGCCAAGCCCAACTCTCACCAGAATCGCCCAAATCGCCTCTGTCTTACAGTGAAGTACACTTTAGCAATGGTCACAGAAGTTGCTGATTTAGCTGGTATGAACTTACAAAGTAGAGCTGATGGGTAATTTCCTCCTAAGTTTTTTCTCCTAATTACTAGTCTAACATCTGTTTTTGTGAGTTTTGGATGAAATTAATTCATGCTAGGACCTTTTCTTAATTGAAGTTTCCCGTTTTCTGAGGTGTAGATTTCATAAGCAATGGGATTTTCTGGATGACCCAAATTGCTTCATGCCAGGGTCTTTTGTGTTGAAGATTTCAGTTTTGATATGGAGGTTTTATATGAAAATGATATCCATGGGATTTGCTGGGTGTATTGGTTTCATTCCAGGACCTTTTCAGTTGGAGTTTACCCTTTTTTTTAAAAAAATCTCCTGTTTATCATTGTTGAGTTGGAGGTTTTCCCGGATGACCTTTTTATTCCTTTTGATGTGAAGCTATGTGATTATCTCCCTCCGTCTTCTGTATTGATTATATCATATATGCTACCATTGGTAGTTTCAAAACTACACTTTGAAAGTCTGTTAGAGGTTTTCCCATATCTCTTAACAAACTGGATTACATTGGAAAAAGTGTGAGCTCAAGCGTTGTGAGGATCACATTAGAGTCTGAAAGCAAAGCTGGAGAAGCTATCTTTTCGTTTATGTTTACGATTCTCCCATTTCAAGCTATTTGAAATTGTTATGCCAAGTAGATTCATTTCCAATCACAATAGTTGTACAGAAACTTGGTCTTTCTTGACAAATAGCTAGACTAGGAAAGCAGATTAATAGGAGAAAGAGTTATGTTTTGTGAACCAATTATTGTCAAAGATATTTTATTTGAATGTAGAACTCGTTAGTTTTTCAACAATGACAATAACATAATAGTTTTATCCCGTATCGTTTGAGAATTTGCAATCTACTTCAAGTCTGGATTATCATTCTTATTGTGCTAATTTTTTCCTCTCGATCGCAAACATTAGGCATGAGTCGAGGTTTATCCAGAAAATCATCAAAGTAGTTGGAGACAAACTAAGTCGCACAATCTTGGACATCAGCTCCTATGCAATCGGAATACATTCTCGTGCAAGAGAAATTCAGTTTTGGTTAGAAGATGAATCAGCTGATGTTGGTGTAGCTGCAATTTGTGGGATGGGTGGAATAGGGAAGACTACCATCGCCAAGTTCCTATATAATTTAAACTTCTCAAGATTTGAAGGTAGCAGTTTCCTGGCAAATGTGAGAGAGATTTCAAAACAACTGGATGGTTCACTTTGTTTACAAAGACAACTTGTTTCAGATATTTTAAAGTGAGGACGGAGAAGATATCCAACGTTGATGAAGGTATTGTCAAGATTAAAGACGCTTTGCGTTTCAAAAGGGTTCTTGTGATTCTTGACAATGTTGATAAGCTAGAGCAGTTATATGCAGTGCTTGGAATGCGTGATTGGCTTTTTCCAGGGAGTAAAATCATCATAACCACTCGGAATGAGCACTTGCTAAGAGCTCATGAAGGCTTCAAGGTGCACAGGATAATAAAATTGGGTTATGATGAGTCCCTTGAGCTATTCAGGTTGCATGCCTTTGGACAAAGCCATCCCATTGATGACTATGCGGACACCTCAAAGTTGGTGGTCCAACATTGTGAAGGGCTTCTGTTGGCAATTAAAGTTTTGGGGCCTTCTCTATTTGCAAAAAGCATTGGAGTATGGAAAAGTTAGTTAGAAAAATTGAAAGCAATCCCTGATAACGAAATCCTTGAAAAAATCAAAATAAGCTATGATTCCTTGCAAGACGATCACAACAAAAGTTTATTCCTCCATCTTGCTTGTTTCTTTGTTGGGAGCGATCCGGACTGTACAATTACAATAATGGATGGATGTGAATTTTACACAGTGGAAGGGATTCAAAATCTCACTGACAGATGTCTATTAACAGTTGATGATTCCAACAAGGTGGTGATGCATCATTTGCTTCAAGAAATGGGAAGAGAAATAGTCCGTAAAGAATCACCCATTGAGCCCGGAGAACGTAGCAGATTGTGTAATCATAAAGATTCCTTTAATGTTCTAAGCCATAATACTGTAAGAAGTTTGGGTGCTCCTCATGTAAATTTGTAGTTCTACGTATAAGTGTTGCTATGCTATTTACTTATCAATGTTCGCAAACCCCTCACCCCATTTTTTTCACAGGGCACGAGAAAAAGTGAAGGCCTCATTCTTGATATGAGTTTATTGAAGGAAGATAAATCTGCCAGGCCCAGGACAGTGTTTGGTGTCAATCGAAAACGCAGTTTGGAAACTAATGCATTTGCAAAAATGGCGAATCTAAAACTTCTGCAGCTCGGTCATGTACAAATAAGTGGGAGTTATGAAAACTTTCCTGAAAAAATAAGATGGCTATGTTGGCAAAGCTTCCCATTTGAATCCATACCGAGGTACTTTCCCTTGGATGCCCTGGTAGCTCTTGAGATGCCTTATAGCAGCTTGAAGCATTTTCCGGCCAGAACTAAGGTACGTTGCATTGTCATTTTTCTCTCATCTTATTGTGCAGGGAAATTGGTTGAATTAGCATTACAATCAGACATTTTCTTTTCTTGTTGTCAGTTTCTCATGTTTCTGAAAATCCTTAACCTGAGTCACTCCTGTAGCCTTGCCAAAACTCCTGACTTCATAGTACTCCCCAATCTTGAAAGACTGATACTTGAAGATTGTACAAGGTTGGTTAATATTCATGAATCCGTTGGACACTTGGGGAGACTTATTTTGTTAAATTTAAAAGATTGCAGCAATCTGAGGAAGCTTCCAAGAAGCATTTGTAGGCTTAAATCTTTAGAAACACTTGACATCTCTGGTTGCTCAAATCTTGACAATTTGCCAACTGAGATGGGGAATATGGATTCTCTAACAGTGCTATGAGCCGAAAATGTTACTGGCATAACTCAATCACCCGCCACAATTCAGAATGTCAAAGCCTGGTATTCATTCCTTTGGCTTTCGCCATTGAAGGCGAAAAGAAATCCTGAAACTTCATGGGCATCTTCTTTACCTTGGTCTTTAGTTTAACTAAGTCTTGTGTGCTGCAACCTATCAGATGGTGCTTTCCCTAGTGATATGGGCAACCTATCTTCATTGCGGGAATTAAACCTGAGCAATAATCCTAATACTACCCTACCAGATTGGATCAGAGGTATTACTGGGCTGGAAATCCTCTGCGTAAACTGGTGCACAAGGCTCCGGTCAATTGTTGTGCTGCAGGATGTATTAGATTTGTCATTCTGGCATTGCAGTTCATTGGAGAAGATAACACTTCTATCACCTACATTCAAAAAATTGTGGCCACCCTGAGTACACGGATTGTTGACGCTTCTATCTCCCTTAACGAGGACGGATTTCTATGGTGGGAGTGGCAACCTGCTCGAGTTTTCCGGTAGATTCAAGTTGGAACCCATAGGAGATGTTGATAAAGAGATAATAGATAATTTTGGCTTGTTCAACTTGGGATCCATGCAAAACCTAAATGGGAAGCTTTCTCTACAGGTCCCCCCCGACCTCCCTCTCTCTCTCTCTCTCTCTCTCTCTGGAAACTTAGGCCTTTTTGTGACACAGGGATGTCATGAAGGAAATGTGTTCTCCACTTATCTTCCGGGGTGCAAGGTTCCGGGGTGGTTCAATCTATAATAAAGAAACTTTATTATGTTTTACTGCGCCACATCATAATTTCAGAATGCGAGGCTTGTGTTTGTGCATTCTGTCTGCACTTTCTTGTGCTTATAATCGAATACATGGGCGTTGTATTTACTTGAATACTATTATCACTTTCTTGTGATTATAATCGAATATGATTCATTTAAGCTTTTGGAAGTTTGAAAATCAGGTGGAAGGTGGTGACGTAATGGATATTTCCGTCTTTAAAATAGAAGGATTTCAGGCGAAGGAGGTAGGAGTCTGCCTTGTGTGTGACGTGGAGAAAACAGAGAAGATTATGCAACAAATTCCATCAACCAGTGAAGAAGTATCAGAAGAAATCTATTGCTACGAAGTTTCTGTTCCTGGAAATGCATTTTCATATCAGGAAAATAGACAAGTCTTTGCTATTGGCAGTGATCACTTTGACATAATCGAAACTCTGCGATGTGCATGGGTGTTTTATCACTCATTTAAAATTCATACCCGAGAACTCTCATTGGTTTCTTTAGCGGGATTCTCCAGATCGTGTTGGTTAGAATAAACTATAGATAGGGCATGAGCTCCATGAGCAAGTGTGGTTACAAAACTACAAACATTGATTTGACTAAGAGATAGAGCTGAATGTGCATGTGTTTGTAAAAGGTTTTCTGATACTGGTCAAAGCTTAGTCTTGTGGATACCAACAAGTGGGATGTACATAATTGTTTGATCTCTCATGTGTCATTTAGATTGTAACTAGAATAGTGTCAAGATTTGTAAAGATTCCTCATTTGTGTCTTGTAAGGGTCTTATTATTATGAACATAGGGGATTGGTGCATCAGTAGCTACTTGTCAATCAGGCGGTCTCAACAAGATTTTGGTTTAGTGCTCACATCTCACCCGTGTGCTATTAATTACTTTATGTGTTGGACTATAGTTCATACGAGGCCAACACGATCTGGAGAATCCCGCTCATTTTAGCTTCTAGACAGTATGACAATGGCTTCTTAAAAGCTTCTTGACTGTCCACACTGTTAGACTTGTCTCACATCACTCATTTTAGCCACCCAAGCTTGGTTAATATATTTTAGAGGTTACTCCACTTATTGCCAATTGTTTTTAGGTTGGAACCCTCCAAGAAATCTAACATGGTATCTAAGCTAGGAGGCCATTTGGATACTCTTCGGAAGTTGCTTCAACATTACCCGGATTGGAGGGAGTTGTTGACAAACGAAGGCGAGAACATTCTTCATGTTGCAGCTACGAATAGAAAAACCAATGTGGTCGATTATATACTTATTACTGCTTGCATATCTTTGCTTGTGTGCGTTTTGAGAGAGAAATATGACTGTTTATGTTATTGACTCTCACTAATTACCATTTTCTTCCACGATTGACCTGGATGGCATTGAAATTTGCGGGTGCACTGAATAGAAAATGCTCTAAAGTTCCAAAACTAACTACACAAAATTCATTGGGATATCAACGGCCTAACATGGAAAACTACAAGGACAGGATCAACACACTCTTGTTGGTAGCAACACTAGTAGCCACCGTGACTTACGCAGCTGGTTTCACATTTCACGATGCCCGGTGGCTACAACAATTCCGATCCAAACCAAGGCATGGCAACTATGCTGAATAAAAGCAAGTTCCAAATATTCGTGATTAGCAACACCATAGCAGTGTACAGCCCAATGATAGTAGCAGTTCTCTCATTTGGGCACAGTTAGGTGATCTCAATTTAATCCTCACTTCCCTCAGATTGGCCCTACCATTGTTGCAGTTAGCTCTTTCTATGATGTTCTTGCCATTCAAGGCAGGTGTATATCTTGTAGTTAGTAAACTCACATGGTTGGCCAATGTTGTCCTGATCATGGTAATTGTTTTCCTTTCCATTCTCTTAGTGCACTTTATTGCACTCTTCTTTCCCAATACTACCACGTTCCCTGTCATACGGCACATCTCATACTATTTCTTTTGCCTGATGATGTTAGCCTCTGGAAGTTCTCGTGAAGACGAGGAAGAATGACTTGAGCAAATAGTTTTACTTGTCTCTACTATTTCTTTTTCCATTCTGTTGTGTAGCACAATTAGTATAAATCTTGCCATGCATCTTGTTTCGTACATACATGTATGGGGGTTACTCAATGATTTTGCTGGATGTTGCTTGTCACCGGGCCAGGCAAGATAATGCATCGCACGACTCTATCGAGCAAAAACTAGATTTCTGTCTGCCTTCAATTGCTCGTGCTTTCACGTCCCGTTGGTAATGCTCGAAAAAAAGACTGAAAATGGCATGCTCTTTTAACCGGTCTAGCCAAGGCATGGCAAACCGATTGTGTCTTCTGAGCTAAACTTTTGTACTGTGTAAGATATCTGTTTGTATAAAGGGAATCTCTTGAAAGAATGCTTATTTGACTGATTACTTGTTTCAAATTATTTGGGGACTAGATTTTACCGTGTATTCATATCCTTGATTGGCAGTAGAAATGGTAAGGAGCCTAGAGGCAACTGGTTCACCATTCGTGGTTGGGTCATCTATTGATGAGCTAAGTTAGTCCTGTAAACCAAACATGGCATTTAACCAAAAGTGGCAAAAAAGAGAGTTAAAGCTACTATCTTTGGTTCAGTAAAACAGGAGGAGGGAAGCATCATGGGAAATGTCTTTTGTAAGTGTTAGGAGAAGAGGAGGGAAGCATCAAGGACAATATCATTTCTAAGTGTTGGGAAGATTACTCTGCTTTCACGAAGACAGAGGACATGCTGTTTTCTCAATTTCTTCAGAGGATTTGAGGATTACATTGAACCGTGAAGCATCAGTCTATATTTTTGGTCATTGCAACGTGCTGTGAAATTGGCTCTTGGTTTGCCCATGACTGTTGGTACCCTATAAATTTGATGGCATTTCTCAATTTAGGATAGCCATTTTGGCTGCAGATTGGTTACCCATTATCAATTTTGTTTGGTGTTTCCTGTTTCTGTATTTTGAGTAGCACAAAAAAGGTTGTTAATTAAACCGTTATTGAAAACTGTTGAGCGAAATGTTTGTGGAACGCGCATGCTCTAGCTAGGAAGCACTTAAAGGATGTTTTCTGGAATTTTAATACTTATATGGGTGGTATTCTCTCATCCAATCATATGTTTTTTTCCCAAATTCTTTCTAGATCAATTTTTTTACAGGCAGTAATCCATGAACTAGATAAACAAGATTACAGAAGAGTTAAATGGGATTAAATCTATCAGCTGAAATAAGAATATGCCTTTTAATTTGGTGGGTAGGTGTCACAACCAATCTCACTTTCTGCCAGCTCATGTTGACGTAATATTTTTAGCACTGAAAGTGACATGTTCAATTTATACCAATGGTACTTAATATTTTTAGCACTGAAAGTGACATGTTCAATTTATACCAATGGTGCCTTCAGTTATACAAATATCTGATATCTTGGTCCTAGACTCCATTTATCTTTCTTGAGTTTTGTTCAATGGCTGGTGTAAGATCCCTAGAAGCCTCTTCTTCAACTTCACCTTGTAGCTATGATGTGTTTTTGAGCTTCCGAGGGGAAGACACTCGGAAGTCTTTCACTGACCACCTCTACACAGCGTTGGACTATGCCGGATTTCGCTACTTCAGAGATGATGATGGGATTGAAAGGGGAGAAAAGATCAAGTCAGAACTGCAAAAAGCAATTCAAGAGTCAAGGATGTCAATAGTTGTCTTGTCAAATAACTATGCATCTTCAAGTTGGTGCCTTGATGAGCTTGTGATGATCCTCAAATGCAGGCGTACCTCTGGACATGTAATTCTTCCTGTTTTCTATGATGTGGATCCATCCCAAGTGAGGAAGCAAATGGGAAGTTTCAAAGAAGCATTTACATGGCATGAAGGGAGAATTGAAGCAGAAATTGGTGAAAGGAGAAAGGAATGGATGAGCAAGGTGGAAGAATGGAGGGCAGCGCTCAGAGAAGTTGCTGATTTAGCTGGGATGAACTTACAAAATAGAGCTGATGGGTAATTTCCTCCCCTGTCCTTTTCCTAATTACTATTCTAGCATTTGTTTTGTGAGTTTTGGATGAAATTATTTCATTCCAGGACCTCTTTTTTATTGAAGTTTTTCTTTTTCTGAGATGGAGATTTCATAATTTTCTGGATGAAATTGTTTCATGCCAGGGCCTTTTGGGTTGAAGTTTTTCATTTTTTAGACGGAGGTTTTATATGAATATGATATCCATGAGATTTGCTGGGTGTATTGGTTTCATGCCAGGACCTTTTCAGTTGGAGTTCACCGTTTTTTTTGAATCTCTAGTTTACCATTGTTGAGATGGAGGTTTTATAAGCAAATGATATTCCCCGACAACCTTTTTAGTCCATTTGATGTGATTATCTCCCTCCATATTTTGTATTCGTTATTATATCAATATGCTACCATTTGTAGTTTCAAAACTACATTTAGAAAGTCTGTTAGAGGTTTTCCCATATATCTTAACAAAATGGACTACATTGGAAAAGCTGGAGAAGCTATCTTTTCGTTTATGTATAAGATTCTCCCTCCCATTTCAAGCTATTTGAAATTGTTATGCCTAGTAGATTCATTTCCAATCACCGTAATTTTAAAGAAGCTTGGTCTTTCTTGAGTCCTTGACAAATAGCAAGAGTAGGAAAGTAGATAAAGAGGAAAAAGAGTTTTGTTTTTTGAACAAATTATTGTCAAACACATTTGTTGGAATTTCAAACTCGTTACTTTTTCAACAATGATGATATCAGAATAGTTTTATTCCTTATTGCTTGAGATTTTGCGATTTACTTCCAAGTCTTGGTTATCATTCTAATTGGGCTATTTTTCTTCTTGATTGCAATCATTAGGCATGAGTCGAGGTTTATCCAGAAAATTATTAAAGTAGTTGGAGACAAACTAAGTCGCACAATCTTGGACATCGCCCCCTTTGCGATTGGAATACATTCTCGTGCCAGAGAAATTCAGTTTTGGTTGGAGGATGGATCGGCTGATGTTGGTGTAGCTGCAATTTGTGGGATGGGTGGAATAGGGAAGACTACCATCGCCAAGTTCCTGTATAACTCAAACTTCTCAAGATTTGAAGGTAGCAGTTTCCTTGCAAATGTAAGAGAAATTTCAGAACAACAGGATGGCTTACTTTGTTTACAAAGACAGCTTGTTTCAGATATTTTAAAGGGAAGGAAGGAGAAGATATGCAATGTTGATGAAGGTATTGTCAAGATTAAAGATGCCTTATGTTTCAAAAGGGTTCTTGTGATTCTTGATGATGTTGATAAGCCAGATCAGTTATATGCATTGCTTGGAATGCATGATTGGCTTTTTCCAGGGAGTAAAATCATCATAACCACTCGGCATGAGCGCTTGCTAAGAGCTCATGAAGTCTGCAAGGTGCACAGGATTGAGAATCTGGATTCTGATGAGTCCCTTGAGCTCTTTAGTTTGCATGCCTTTGGACAAAGCCATCCCATTGATGACTACGCAGACACGTCAAAGTTGGTGGTCAAACATTGTGGAGGGCTTCCGTTGGCTATTAAAGTTTTGGGCTCATCTCTATCTGGAAAAAGCATCGGAGTATGGAAAAGTCAGCTAGAAAAATTGAAAGCAATCCCTGATAGTAAAATCCTTGAAAAACTCAAAATAAGCTATGATTCTTTACAAGATGATCACGACAAAAGTGTATTCCTCCATCTTGCTTGTTTCTTTGTTGGGAGCTATATGGACTGTACAATTACAATCATGGATGAATGTGAATTTTACACAGTGGTTGGAATTCAAAATCTCATTGACAGATGTCTAGTAACAGTTGATGGATCCAACAAGGTGGCGATGCATCATTTGCTTCAAGAAATGGGAAGAGAAATAGTCCGTCAAGAATCACCCAATGAGCCAGGAGAACGTAGCAGATTGTGTAATCATAAAGATTCCTTTAATGTTTTAAGACATAATACTGTAAGAATTTTTCTCCTCATGTACATTTGTAGTTGTAAATATAGTTGTTGCTATGCTATTTACTTATCAATGTTCTCATCCCCCCACCCCCTTTTTTTGCCAGGGCACGAGAAAAATTGAGGGCCTTATTTTAAATATGAGTTTATTCAAGGAAGATAATTCTGCCAGGACAGTGTTTGGTGTCAATAGAAAGCGCAGTTTGGAAGAATTCTTGGACAACTCATTATATTCCAATGTGGGGACTTCGCTTAAGAGATATCGTTTGGGCATCTTCTCCCGGAACTCGGTTGGCATTGCTCCAGGAGATTCAAATGAAATAGCTTTGGAAACTATTGCATTTGCAAAAATGGAGAATCTAAAACTTCTGCAGCTTGGTCATGTACAAATAAGTGGAAGTTATGAAAACTTTCCGAAAAAAATAAGATGGCTATGTTGGCATGGCTTCCCATTTGAATCCATACCGAGGTATTTCCCCTTGGAGGCCCTGGTAGCTCTTGAGATGCCCTATAGCAGCTTGAAGCAGTTTTGGGCCGGAACTAAGGTACATTCCATTGTTATTTTTCTCATGTCTTATTGTGCAGGGAAATTGGTAGAAGCATTACAATCTGACATTTTCTTTTCCTTTTTGTCAGTTTCTCAAGTTACTGAAAATCCTTAATCTCAGTCACTCCCATAGCCTTGCCAAAACTCCTGACTTCATAGTACTCCCCAATCTTGAAAGACTGCTACTTGAAGATTGTACAAGGCTGGTCAAGATTCATGAATCCATAGGAGACTTGGCAAGACTTGTTTTGTTAAATTTAAAAGATTGCAGCAGTCTGAGGAAGCTTCCAAGAAGTATTGGTATGCTAAAATCTTTGGAAACACTTGACATATCTGGTTGCTCAAATCTTGAGAATTGGCCAATTGAGATGGTGAATATGGATTCTCTAACAGTGCTACGAGCAGAAAATGTTACTGGCATAACTCGATCACCCACTACAATTCAGAATGTCAAAGCCTGGTATTCGTTCATTTGGCTTTCGCTGTTGAAGCCGAAAAGAAATCCTGAAACTTCATGGGCATCTTCTTTACCTCAATCCTTAGTCGAACTCAGTCTTGGGCGCTGCAATCTATCAGACGATGCTTTCCCTAAAGATCTGAGCAACCTATCCTTGTTGCGGGAATTAGACCTGGGGGATAATCCTATTACTATCCTCCCAGATTGCATCAAAGGTCTTACTGGGCTCAAAATCCTTTGCGTAGACTCGTGCACAAGGCTCCGGTCACTTCTTGTGCTGCAGGATGTAGAAATTTTGTCATTCTCGCGTTGCAGGTCGTTGGAGAGGATAACACTTCTATCACCTGCATTCAGAAAATTGCCGCCGCCCCAAGAGCATGGATTGTCGACATTATTTCCATATCAATTCATGAGGATGGGACCACTGCGCTATTTATATGGTGGGCGTAACAAACTGGTAGAGTTTTCCGGTAGATACAAGTTAAAAACCATAGGAGATATTGATAAAGAGATAATAGATAATTTGGGCTTGTTCCACTTGGGATCCATGGCGCTATTTATGTTGCACTTGAAAACCCCTTCTCATCCACACGGAAGCTTTCTATACAGGTCTCCCCGACTCTCTCTCTATCTCTCTCTCTAGGTAATTGCCTAATATTAGAATTTGTGGCTCATATGTTAATATGAAGAGATAATAAGAAGTTCTAAAAAGAGGCCAGATGCCCGAGTGGAACAGTGGAGCGGATCCAAGTGACGGCATTTGGCCATCACTGATGATCCAATGGAGTGTAAATACTTTGTGTACGGTATGGATTGTATGGGTATTTTGGGAAAAAGACCGTGTACCCGGATTAGGGTTAGAATATAGTGGAATATAGGGTTAGAATATAGTGGAATATAAATACTCTGTGTAAAAACCCTATTGTAGTGATAATAAGAAAAAATGATAGCCGCTCTTGCTCCCGTGGACGTACCCGGTTTTGGAAAACCACGTAATTGTGTGTGTTGATTTCTTTACTGTTTGTCGTATTCGTATATCATATGTGTGTGGTTCTATTCAACACCTAACTTATGCCGTTTTGTGACACAGGGATGTCATGAAGAACTTGTATTCTCGGCTTATCTTCCGGGAAGCAAGGTTCCAGAATGGTTTAGTGTTACTAACAAAGGAACTTGATTATCTTTTACGGCGCCGCAGGATAATATCTGAATCCGAGACTTGAGTTTGTGCATTGTGCATGCACTTTCTTGTGATCATGATCATAGATGTCATGGCGGTCTTTACTTGAATTCTGTTGTCAATAATTTCACCAAGAGATTGATTTGGAGCCACTGCCTACAAGTAACTGGGATTCCAGAAGCTGATGAGGATATGATTGGTTAAGCTATTGGAAGTTTGAAAATCAGGTGTAAGGTGGTGCTGAAATGAAAATTTCCGTCTTCACAAGAGAAGGTGGAGGTAGGAGTCCGCCTTGTGTATGATGAGAAAGCAGAGAAGATTATGCAACAAATTCCATCAACCAACAAGAGAAGGTGGAGGTAGGAGTCCGCCTTGATGCAGAAAAATAATGGCGCTACAAGAATCGAGGAGTTCTCTTTATCTTGTCTTTTATGTCCTAGTCTAAGTATCTATCCACACTGTTTTTAGTGTCTTTTAGGTCGTTCGAAGAGTCAATGAGTCGTTCAAAGAGTCTATCTAGTTTTTTGAAGTCAAAGTCTTTGTTTTCATTTATTTCTAGCTTTGAAAATCTAAGTTTGTTTTTCCTATGTTGGAGGGATGTTCCAACAAGTCCTATTTATATCATTTCCTATGAATGAAATCAATATAATGTGTTTAAGTAAAACATAGCCTTTGGCTACTGAGAAGTTTATCTTCTTATTTCGTTTCTGTATCTCAAAGGTGGATTCCTTTGAGTGGTGAGCAATCCCCACGCTCTGTATCTCAAGTTAAATTCTCGGCTGGTGATATTTGTATCCCATTGGTTTTCTAACTTGGGTGGTGAGCCTTTATCCTTTTTATCCTCCTTTTACTTTTCTTCCTTCCCATTTGAAAAAATCCGCCATCGCTCCTTGTGTATGACGTGGAGAAAGCAGAGAAGATTATGCAACAAAATCCATCAACCAGCGAAGAAGTATCAAAAGAAATCTATCGCTACGGAGTTGCTGTCCCTGGAAATGCGTCTTCATATCAGGAAAATACACAAATCTTTATTCCTCTTCTTAATGCAATCTAGAGGGCCATGGCCTTTGTGAGTACGTGCACGTATGTCACCTTGTCATGCGTATGTCACACCGTCCCTTTTGATTCGCACGTTTAAAACAAAATAGTACTATCTTCTTATTGCTTTGTAGAAAAAAAAAACTGACTCCCACTTTGCGATGAAACTCACCCACAACAAGGTCTTCTTGAAGATGCAAGAATGGTCCTTACAAGGATTGGCGCCACTTTATCCCACGTTGGAAGAATGGCAAACCAAAGTGCGTACATCCTAGCTCGGTTGGGAGCCCAACAGAATGAAGACTTAGTGGTCACAACCCAGGTTCCACTAGCCACTAGGGAGTTCAGAGTTATTCATTGCTGACCGCCTGGGCTTTTAGACCGAATGTTAGATTAAATGAGTTTTAGTTTTATTTACACTATTCCTGCAGACTGCTGCGCCCAAAAAAAGAAAAAAAAAAAACAATCCACACTTGTTCTTTCTCTCCCTGCTTGCTAGGAATTCTTGTACGTCTGCTTTGCCTAGATCTTAAAATTCAGATACAAGAAGACAACCATTTGTGGAAGACATAACTAACTCAAAAACCTATAACATACTCCCAACTCAAATCCCACTTCTTCTCCCAATACTGTTGTTTGAGGGAGAAATAAAGGTGTTTAACAATACACATAATCTTTATTTATATCAAACGATAACTCCATATAAGGCTTAGCTAACCAATGTTGGACAACGACAAAGACTAACATTGTTCTTACACTCTCCCTCAAGCTGGAGAGTATATATCAAAAAAAGTCTTAGCTTGTTACATAACAACTCTATTCGTGGTTTAAACAATGATTTTGTAAACACCACTTGAATGCTGGTGGATACAAAGGAAGTAGCTATCACACCACTAGTTAACTTTTTCCGCACATGATGACAATCCAGGTCAATATGTTTAGTTCTTTCATGAAAGACTGAATTTGATGTAATGTGAATTGCCGCTTGTTTATCACAATATAGATTCATAGGAAGTTTCACTCCATATCCTATTTCCTCAAGAAACGAGCGCACCCATATAATCTCACATGTCGTGTGAGCCATTGCTCGATAATTTGCTTCTTCATTGACTGATTGACTGCGCAACCACTGTCTACTCCTCTCTCTCTCTCTCTCTCTCTCTCTCTCTATAATTGCCTAACTAATGCCTTTTTTTTGGCACAGGGATGCCAAGAACATGTATTCTCCACTTATCTTCCGGGGAGCAAGCTTCCTGGGTGGTTCAATCTTACTGATAAATGAATTTCATTATCTGTTACTGCGCCATCTCATAATATCAGAATTGGAGGCTTGAGTTTGTGCATTGTGTATTCACTTTCTTGTGAACATAATCAAATACATGGTGGTTTTGTTTACTTGAACATTGCTATTACTAATACCACCAAGAAATTCATTTGGAGCCATTGCCCACACGCAGTGGCGGACCCAGGAATTTAATATAGTGGGAGCACCAATTTTTTTTGTAACGCTGTAATATGTGAGTTACGGTTAAACACATTCACACCAAAATAATTTTAGCATTCATGATAATGTAATAATTTAAAAGTATATATGCATTTTAATAACAAGCTATTTGGACAAATTTGCGCATCTCGATTATATGTGTTAAAACAAAATTATCACATGTTCATTATCTATTTTTCTATTATTAACTCTGCAAATACAAATTTTGGGAACCAAATATGTACAAATACAATGTGCGGATTCATATTGAGTACTATACAAATGATTGGAGATGTTGGGGAGTAGAGGAAACCTTGGTTGTGAAAGATATTTAGTGGATGGGGAAACTTTCTTTGTGAGAGTTTTAGTGCATTTTGAAAAAAGAACAAAAAAAAAAAAAAAAACCCACGGAGTGCGGCGTTTTAGTGCATTTTGAAAAAAGAATAAAAAAAAAAAACCCACGGAGTGGGGGGGAATCGAACTCCCGCCGGATATTCCTTATAGAAGGTTGCTTACCATTGCACCAAACTGCAAGTTATTCCACATGTTAGCATATATAATACATATACATAAACTCGGGAAATTTTTTTAAATAAAAACGGTGTGAGGGCACGTGACCTCATGTGCCGTATGGTGGGTCCGCTCCTGCCCACACGTACCTGGCATTCCAGAAGCTAAAGAGGATATGATTTGGTTAAGCTATTGGCCGAGAGTTTGAAAATCAGGGGGAAGGTGGTGAAGAAATGGATATTTCTGTCTTTACAAAAGAAGAATTTCAGGTGAAGGAGGTAGTAGTCCGCCTTGTGTATGACGTGGAAATATTGTTTGAGAGTGTAACTAGAATAGTGTCAAGATTTGTATAGATTCCTCATTTGTCTTTGCCTTGTCAGTAATTATTCACTTCAGTGCCCTCAACCACACATTTTGGCGTGAAGCCCACACACATTTGTGTGGAGGAGGGAGCCCTCGGGGCAACACCATGGCCCAGAGGCAATGAATAACTTTTCCTTGTAAGGGTCCTACCATTGTGAACACTGGGGATTGGTGCATCCGTAGTTATAAGGGTTATCATCGGGCCGGGCCAGCCCAGCCCGCCAAGTCGCGGCCCAAGCCCACCCACGGGCCGGGCCGACCGGGCTTTTTCTTTTTGGCGGGCCGGGCGGGCCGGGCCACTTACCATAAATTGAAGCCCAAGCCCGGCCCACGGGCTAGTCCAATTGGCGGGCCGGCGGGCCAAAAGGCGGGCGGGCCAACGGGCGGGCTTAAATTTCGTTGGGCAAAACTAAACCAAGGGAAAAAAGAAAGGATTTTTTGGGATTTTGGGCTAATGGGCGGGCCCGTTGGTGGGTTTTTGGACGGGTATGCCGGGCGGGCTCACGGGCCGGGCCTACGGGCGGGCCGAGTAAAAATTCATAGGCCCGAGCCCGCCCATTACAAACTACGGGCCGGGCTAGCCCGCCCGTTTCTCGGGCTCGGGCCGGGTAAAAGCCCGATGGGCCGGGCGGGCTAAGGACGGGCCGTGGGCCGTCGGGCTAAATGATGAGGCTTACGTAGTTACTTGTTAATAAAGGTCTCAGCAAGATTTTACTGTAGTTTAGTATTCAAATCTCACTTGCGTGCTATTATTTAACAGGTTCTTTCAAGCTGGTATTATTTTGTCACCACCTACCCGTTCAAGCCCACCGCGTGTCAAGCACATCCTGCATAAGCCCAGTTATGAATAAACTGCAAAAAATACCCCCGTCTCATACGCAACCATAGTGTGAATTCTTGGAAGTGTGAATTCTGCAAATGGGTGTACTGGGGCCGAATTCACACTCCCAAGAATTTAAGAAAATCATATTCCCAAGAATTTACACCCCCGAAAATTTTGCAAAAAAGGCAAAATAATAAAAGCATATTTAGAAAATAAGTTGCACGGAATAGCACGACAAAAGAGGGTCCGCACTAAACCCTAAGCAAAAAATGGGACCGGCCCTTGAGCAAAATATGGGACCGGCCAAGAATTTCCCTCCGCTCCGGACCAATCCATACAAGGCTTTGTCCAACTTTAACGAGGAGGACCTCCGCTATTGGATTGTGGGCTAAATCGGTCCATATTATTTTGTAAGCAATGTGTACATCGTCACTCGTCAGTATTATATTTTGCAGTACGGGTGGTCTATCCATTTGGCCTTTCTTTTGGTTTAGAACAAATTTTGTGAAACTGTAACTTGTTTAGACTTGCAAATTGCAGAGGTCAAAACTGTATTTTAAAGGTTTTATAATAAGATTTCATTCTTGAGGACACACCGATATTCTCTCTCTTTTGAACTCCTGGAATTATTTTTCGGTAAACTTAACTAACGTAGATTGTCGGTTTCATCATCACCACCACCATTGTCGTTACTGATCAGAAAATGCTTGGGTAAAGGGGCAGAGTTCACGAGAGATCTAGGATTTTGTTCTATTGATCTAAAAGCGGGAGCCAAACTTGAGCTCATATTGATCTTTCGAAATGAATGAATTCAGTACCTATTGGCTGCTGGTTTCAGCAACAAGAAAAGATTGGCTCTTGTTCGGATTTTGTAATCAATCCTACTCGTACTTTTGAAGCTAAGGAAGATTACCAGAGGAAGCCCTTTAAATCTTTTGATTTTTTGGGTCAACATAGACCAGTTCATTCCTTTTGTTGAAAAAGTTTGGTCTCAGGAGATTAGGGGAACTCCTATGTATAAACTACTTAAAAGTTTGAAGCGTCAGTTGAAGAAACCGAACATAAAAGACTTGAGTGAAATCCCGCTTCATCCAATATTCTAACTCGCTTGGATTCGGACTCGAATGAAGGGCCCCCTCCTTTCGTTGTCGTTTTCCTCTGTTTGTCTTCTTCTCGCTGCTTTTTTCGTGTTCCCGCTCCTTATTGGATGTTCCGGATCATAAGGTTTGATTCTTGATTTGTTGTGGGTTTCGTTGCATAGATTCTTTTCTGTTTTCTCCTCTTTTTTTTGTAGGTGCCAGACGCAGAGGGCTATGAAACACATACAGTGTAGAGGCAGCATAGAAATTTGCCCCATGTTACACATTTTTGGTTGGGGGTTGGGGGGGGCGGGAGTTGGGTCTGCTGCCCCGGATTTTTGGGCCTACTCCGGTCTCGTTTCGATGATCGGAAACGTTCACTTTGTAAAGCTCGTCTAGTAGAACAACTTTGCAAAAAATCAGTTTAATTGGATATCATTAAATGCCTGATCGGAACCTTTTTATCTTAAAAAGAATGGATCCGAAACACTGGATCAAATCCACTGTAACCAATGGACCAGGAGTAATGTGGGCTCTGATCAGGCACTTAATGATATCCAATTAAACTGATTTTTTGTATAGTTATTCTACTCGATGAGCTATACAAAATGAACGTTTCCGATCATCGGAGCGAGATCGGAGTGGGCCAAAAAATCCAGGGCAGCAGCCCCCCGCTTCCCGAGTAAAGTCAAGTTATGAATATGTACGGTTAGTTATTAATTTCATGATTCACGTGGTGTTACGCATTTCTTATGATTGGATTTGTGACGTACTTTTTGGCTTACATGTAATTTTTAAATTACATGTTATTGTGGGTAGCTATGGATGAGTGCTTACTCTGTGTGCGGATATTTTTTGAATCATATTGGCTACTGGACTGTATTTCGTGTTAGCTACGAAAATAATGATGAAGATGTGTACCATATGGGCTTTTCTATGATATGTTTGCGGTTCTGTTGTTTCCAATTTGAAATCCTCTTTCCAACGAAAAAAACAAATTTTGAACTGATTAAAAACATCAAGAGGAAAAAAAAAAACCAAGCATGTTATCTGGATCATAGGCTAAGACCTATCAAGATTGAGCACCTTATCGGCGTTCATTTCAAAAGACAAAGAAAAGCAGCTCATAGCAATTGACAAAGTCCCCCAAATAATTTCATCTAGTCCAGGAGTGGTAAACATCCTCTTGATTC
>BPLS01028242.1:109239-119752 GCA_019656275.1 Rhododendron kiyosumense
CTTACACAAAACAAGCCAATCCTCCTTTAGAGAGCCAAGGAGGGATTGGAGCACAACTGAACCAGTCAAACATCTAAATGCACCATCAACCTGGGATTCCAATCAAATGTTGGTCAAGGTCACTGGCGGTAAGTCTCATTAGGTCACATTATTTACAACAACCATTACATAATCCACAATTCTTAATTACTTGGTTCATAAATGTGCACCTAATTGGGTAACAGCATGCACGCCCTATCTATTTCGACAAATCAGCAGCGAATATCGATTCTGCAGGAAAATAACCCTGGCCAATTGGTCTACAATGGTATTCCTTCTTCAATTTAAATAATGCCTAATCAAACCACAAATACTTGAATTGTTATTGACTCCTTTACGTTGTAATTTTGATTCATTCATATAAATGAACTCTTCTGCATTTAAGAACTATCCCCATAGCTCCAAGAGTTAGCATACGTTGAAGGTCTCAACCAATTTACTATCAAAAGCAAAGGACAAGCCTGGTATATCTTGTACGCCGATGGCCGCTTACAAGTCTCGAATTGGGAATCTTTTGTGATTGCTCATAATTTCAGGGAAAACGATACGCTTGTTTTTAGCATGGATGTTGATCTAAATTTGATAGCAATGGTGTTTGATCAAGATGGATGCGAGCGTACATTTTACTGGTATACCAACATTGAAGATAATGCAACATCCTTCAACCAAGAAGTGCAGTAACTAAACGGCTCATTGCTAAGATCCCAGCATCCACAAAATTGTTCTATTCGTAATAGAACACTAAATAAAGCAAACCCTAAGATATTCTAGTTATTCTGAACATCTGAAGCCACTATTAAGCTATTCCTAGCCGTAACAACCCATATTTTCAGGCATGTATTGATGTACCCCTGTAGTGCTGTGAGGGTATTAATATTGTACCTTTATCAACTAATCTAAACACTTCATTACTACAAATTTGCTTTGTTTCATTTTCATGCTTTCACATCTTTTGGAATAACACAATTGCACTAAGAACACTCAACAACCTATTTTTCTTCATTGTCTATATTGAATAGCAAAATAGCACATATTCAGTTTTCTCTCAGATACAATAACTAAATATCAAGGGAAGCTCTATGATAGCACCTAATGGCCTGTTTGGATGGAGTATTGTGAATGAGTGTTGTGATATACCCCCTTTAGTACCTGGGTCCCAACCCAACACGCCGTTTCCCAAGTTCAAATGCAGGGGGTTGTCTTTACCCCTCTTTGACAACACCAACTAAGACCAACTGAGGGGTTCTTAGCGATGGGTAGGGTTGTTGTGGAATCCCTTCTAATCCATCTCCATTTTGGATGATTGTACCCTTCGTAATCTCCCTTTTTCACCCCAAAGTACAACTAAATATCTTAGGACTAACTAACGAGAGCTCTAAAACCAGGAATTAATTAGGACCTTTTAGGAAAAAATGATTAGAAGAATAGGATGTTCGTACTGGTTTAAACAGATTGAAAATTAAAGCACTTTATTTTTTAATATACAAATTGTAGGTTGTCAAATAAAATGTTCCAAATTTTAATTCGTTTGAATATGTGGATAGATTTCATTTTTCTAATCAGTTAATTCTAAAGGGTTATAATTAGTTTTTGCCCTTAGGACTCTTATTTATTAGCCTTAAGAAAGTTGTATAACCAAAATATCTTAGGCATAATCAACAAGAGTTCTAAAGTTTAAATTTATTTATCACCTTTTAGACTTAAATGATCAGGGAAAATGAAATTTGCCCATCCATTCTAACGGATGGAATTTTGGAACAGCTTTTTTTTTCTCAGCTTTCTTCCGAATCAAGCTTTGTACTTTTTCCCTTATTTCTATCCATTGCAACTTAAGAAAAGAACGTATTTATTCTAATTATAATGGAACTTTTAAATTTTGTCATATAACACTGCATAAGGACAAGAAGTCATTTAACATTTTTTTAGACCAAGTACCATTTAAAACCCCTTCCATAGATATTATTACATCAATGTGAACCATCATTTATTAACCAATATCCCCTAATTCAATCCCACCTTGTTACATATCGCCTTCTTATAAATATATATTATATCAAGTTTTTACTCTCCATTCTTACAACCCATTACAATTGACCTCAGACGATACCAATTTCATCGAACCATACGTGCACCATTCTATCAACCTTTACATCAGTAAAGCATACCATTAGAACTTCACTACCTTCAATCACATTGAAGATCCAAAATCACTTTACTATTCTATCATCACAGGTCTTGTGTCACATAATCTATATGGATATCTATGATTGGCTTGCGGGTATGTTTGATGTTCCTTGTGACGTAATGTTTAAGTTCAAAGGGCAAACCTGCTAAAGTTGAACATAAACGTGTGTGCGATTTAATGCCTTTCTTATAATTGCTTGACTAAACATAAATATTTATTTCTCTTTAGCCAGGCAATTATAGCTTATGCAACACAGGACCTGGCCATACAACACAAACGGTGATGCAACTAAATGAGAGATTATTATTTATTTAAGACCAACACAATAGTAATTGTAATACATAAACAACTAACAACACCTAATTAACTGGCAACCCCTACAACACTGGATGAAACCACGAAGATTGCATACTCAATTATTATCAATTAAGCATATCCTAACCATTCACCAACAAGTAGCACAACCATACAAAATCTAATTAAACATTAATACAACCTCATACATGCGGAATTCACTAACTATTCTACACCAAATTTGCTAAATTCTCAGTTGTCTCCTCCATCAGTTCATTACCAATGGCGCTCACAATTGCCCCATCCCCTTCATCAACTACACTCTCAACTGCCATGTACTCCTGAATTTTATCATCGAGGTACTTCGTCATAGGTAATTCTTGCGCCTCCGCTAGAACTTCTTTCAACAGCCGACATCCATCCCTTGTTTCCTGTAATCGGCGCAACACAACACACAATTCTAGCTTAAGCTGCCGGTAAAGGCCCCAAACCGAGCCCTCACTTGCTGCAGTATCAAGCAGCATTTCTTCCTCAGGTAAAGTTGGTATTTGCGAAACATGTGACGGCCAGCTGGTGCTGTTCGAGAACCCCCCCTCCTTGCATCCTCGATACCTTGTCGAGCAACTCACCTCAACCAGAAGATTAAGGAACCAATCTGCTATGAGCTTGTTGGAGTTTAAACCCGAACAAAACTTAACTGGACCTATAAATAATAAGCCCAAAATCTTAGGTATATGACTACCCTTAACTTCAGCATAATATAACAATAATTAATAACCTACTACACACGGTGCAGGTAAGAGATTTCGTTCACCATTGGACCTCACATGCCAGCCAATGAAGCACACAAAGGTCACCATTCAATGATCACAACGATATTCTGGACATAACTATACAATTATGCAGGTACACCCCAGCAATCAATGCTAAGTTTCTAGTTACTCTGCTAATCAAATTCAAAACACTCCCTCTGCGCATGGTAGTACACAAGAATGATGGTAAAATCATTCCCATGATGTCATGAATATAACTATAAGATTTTGCAAGTACACCAATGCATTAACTTTAAGATGTCTTACCACTATATTTCCATTTATTCCCTCCAGGCAGAGTAGTACACAAGAATAATGGTATAATAATTCCATGATGTCATGAATATCATCAAAAGATTTTCTAGGTAAATCCAACCATTAAATGCAGATTTTCTTCCAAATCTTTCCAAACATTCCCTCTCCTAACTCATACCAGTTGAGCTGTTATCCATCATTGCAATGATTGGCAACACATTGCAGGTACACCCCAGCAATCAATGCTAAATTTCTGCATACTCTGCCAATTCAAAACACTTCCTCTACGCATCATAGTAAACAAGAATGATTGCCGAATGATTTCCATGATGTCATGAATATGGCTATAAAATTTTGCAAGTACACCCATGCATTAAATTCAGGATATTTTGCCACTATTTCCGAACATTCCCTCCCACCATAGTAATACACAAGAATGATGGTATAATAATTGCCATGATGTCATGAATATCATTATAAGATTTTCTAGGTACATCGATCCATTAAATGCAAAATTTCTTCCATCTCTTTCCAGACATTCCCTCTCCTAACAGCTCTGTTCAGCTATTATCCATCACTGCAATAATTGGCAACACATAGCCAATCCAGCCAGCCACAAAAATCAATGTTTCAAAGTAGAATTCAAACTCTGATGCTTCAAATTGCATATTTCAACCGAATGTTTGTTCTTTTCCTCAACCAATATATAAGAAACCATGCAACTCGATAGCTTGGAAGCATGTGCTGTAAGCACATCTAATTAATAAACCAACAAACAAAGCCAGAGCTGTCAATGTCCAAGTGCAACCATGCTAACGCTGTCAATAACCCAAACAAACAACTTTATGCCTATCGATAAATAGCAGAATATTTAACAATTATTTCAAGCGGACTATTATTCTTTTCCCTCAAAACTTGATAAATAGCAGAATATTTAACAATTAAACAAGCAGTAATGAACTGAACCAGAAGTCCTTACGCTGGATAATAGCTCTGCAAAAGATCTTCTCCAGAGTTTCCCCAACGATTCCACGCAACCTCAGCAAACAGATTTACCCTGCCAATACCCTGCCAAACTGCACTGAACAAACAAAATCTCTTTTGGGACAACAAAACCAATCGAACAGCAACATTACCAAATCACCCCCACCAAAGAACGAGAAACCTGATCCAAAGAAAGGCAGCAGAAGATCTTCTCTAGATTTCCCCATCAAATCTATCCAACCTCAGCAAACAGATTTACCCTACCAATACCCTGTCAAACTGCATTGAACCAACAGATTCTCCTCTGGGATGCACTGAACAAAGAGATTCTCCTTTGGGACAACGAAACCAATCCAACAGCAACATTACCAAATCACCCCCATCAAAGAAGGCAAAGTCTCATCCAAAGAAAGGAAAATGGGACATGGAAGGAAAACACGTAAAGTCCGAAAACCCATTAAAGTAAAAAAAAATAAACCAGAATCTTGCCACCCCAATCCGTGTGGGCCACCACTCATAACAAGCCAAACGACAAGAATAACCCTGTCTACTAAGCAATCCAAATTGACAACTTCACAAGCACATCAGGACAATCCCGGCAACTAAGAAAATTCATCGCTTACACGTACAGACAAATGTCAATCCTCCTTTTGTGGCCCGGGGTTGATAAAGTAACAAAGTTTGGTAGTTTGGTGGATATGCAATCAGGCTGGCTATTCCCTGCCCCATATCCATTGACCCGTTTCTCGTATTGACTAAACGGTTTTTTTTTTTTGGTATTCAGCACTAGTTTGTCCACAACTTGAACACAAGTCATTTATCCTAACTAAAGGGTTGATAATTTTCCAAGTCTGAGATTATTTAATACTAGTTACGTCAGCAAAATGTCCCCTGGAAAATAAAAATTTCTGGTGAAGGCAAATTCAAGCATTGCAAAATCAATCCTGGGATTACTTGCTTCCAGCCGCCTGTTGAAAACCATAATTAAGTCGACGAGCAAAGCACTTCCATCGCTGGTATTTTTTTTAAGGGTAAATTGAGTAGGAGGACATACTATAAGGGTTTTTACCATGATAAGGACATAAATATTTTTCTCTAAAGTCTAAAGGACATTATATCCTTGATTTACAAATAACCCCTCCCAAAGTTGAACCAAAGTTGACCGGCGTTGACTGACATTGACTGGAGTTGACCGGCGTTGACCAATGTTTTCCGTTGTTGAAAGTGCCTAAAACCCTAGGGTACCCTATGAAAGTGCATAAAATCTTAAGGTACCCTATGTGTGAAAGTGCCTAAAATCCTAAGGTACCCTATGAAAGTGTTTAAACCACTAAAACCCTATTACAGGAAAATGAATCCTAAAACCTTAAAAAAATGCCTAAAACCCTAGGGTACCCTATGAAAGTACCTAAAATTTTAGGGTACCCTATATATGAAAGTGTCTAAAACCCTAAGGTACCCTATGAAAGTGCCTAAACCGCTAAAATCCTATAATAGGAAAATGAACCCTAAAACCCTATAAAAGTGCCTAAAACCTTAAGGTACCCTATGAAAGTGCTTAAAATCCTAGGGTACCCTATGAAAGTGCAACAAGATCGAAAAACACGAAAAATACATATTTTGTGTTAGCCAAACAAGGCCCTTGTCTCATTTAAGATCATTTAAATGAAAAAAAATATTTTTTGTGTTAGCCAAACAAGGCCCTTGTCTCATTAAAGGCAATTTGGTCTTTTCACAGATCTTAAACTCTAAAATATTTTCATTAATGGACTTTACACATTACTGAAACTTAAGCTGGACTAAATATATTTTGGGACCTCTTCTTTTGGACTTTAGACCAATTTGCTATTTTTTTTTTAACAACTTGGTTTTGAGTCGGCTCTTGTGTACTCATTGACATCTTCCATACGTATCCGTGGTGCCTTAAGTCTTGACAGGTACGTGGTCTCTTGGCCCTTAACCAGGCGTATATCTAGTAGTTAGTAAACTCACTAGTTGTTTCGCTAATGGTGTCCTAATCCTGGGAATTGTCTCCCTCTCGATTCTCTTAGGCCTTAGCGCTCTTTATTCCACTCTTCTTTCCAGATACATCATCCGCATTCCCTGTCGTACGGCACACCTCATACTATTTATTTTGCCCATCGTGTTAGCCTCTGAAAGTTACCGCGAAGATGAGGAAGCCTGACTTGCGCTTAGTATTACTGGTCTCTACTTTTTGCCATTCTCTTGTGTCGAGCAATTAGTATAAATCTTGTCTAGCTCTTTGGGGTTTACTTAATGATTTTGCTGGATGTTTCTCATCCGAGCTAAATTATTGTACTACTAGTGCTTATCTGTGCCTAGAGCACTACCCACTCCGATTGAAATTGGAATTTCCCTTTGAATCTTGATAGTGGGGCGTTTTTGTAATATATTTGTAAGAATGTGGATGTTTTCTCAAGAGAGTTAAGGAGCACATATCAACCATTAGATCAAATAAATCATAGCTCTTCTAACAACATGTGTTTGTATGGGGCCCACGCCCTTGTATTTTATAACAGAGATGTAACACATATGTTCATATAAGGGGAATATTTTGAAAGGGACCTTCTTAATTTGACTGATAACTTTATTAATATTGCAAATTATAGTTTGTTCAGTTTGGGATTTCGGATTTTTTTTCTCTGCACACTGTCCCCAAAAAATGTTCTCCGGGTTATTACTCTCTATCTCTCTCCACTCAAAATCCAAATATCAAAACAAACAAGCGAGACTCGAGTTTACTGCATGGAGCCTTCATTGGCCGTAGAAATTGCAAGGAGCCTAGAGGCAATTGGTTCACCAGTCATGGTTGGGTCGTCTACTGATGAGTTAAATAAGTCATATAAACTTAAATATTTTGGAAATGTTCCAACAGTTTTTTGACCTTGTTTACGGCTAGTAGTAATTACCTTTTGCTAGTTATTGAACTCAACCTGTAAAACACTTTTTTTTTTTGGTTGATCTACAACCTGTGAACTTGTGAAGTACGTGATACTAAACATAACATGATACAAATCTAGAGCCTCAAATTTTCGATAGCCCTGCTTATATGAGGCTTGTTGCTTCATTCTTCTTGATAATTAATGGTTCACGCATATTTGTTTTCGGAAGAAAAATATGAAGTAAAAAAATGAATCAAAATGAAGTCAACTAATTGCTTGACTTGACTCTACTTTCATGTTGCATATTGTTGTAGGAAAACCTAGTGTGGAAATATAGTAATCGATTTTACTAATTTCTGAAAATTTACAATTGAATAGACTAGTACATGAATTGAAATTACAGAATATGAAGCATAAATATAAACTATAAGTATGGAACAATTAAGAATTTGCAAACCGAGATCCATTTTGTACAACAGTGCCCTTAAGACAAATTCACCGTCTCACCGGTGCTGGAGGTTGTATCGGTGTTTGTCTCTCAGGGTTGACTCGATTTCCACTCAACCGCCAGAGCACCGCCATAGACTGCCCGTCGAACCAACTAGTGTTTGTCCACTCTCTCTAGAAGCAGAAGGATTTCAAGGAGAAACTCTTTGGATTTCTTGGTGTCTTGAAACAAAGGAGCCGAACTCCTTTATATAAACGAGGAGGAGCCTTCTCATTGAATACAAGAATTCAATAGGGGGAGCCTGCCCATTCAATAGGGCCAATTCAATATTTCATCTTGAATATAGGGAATTGAATACGGGGAATTCAATTTCTGGAGAAAACTGCTACAGCCATTAATCCAGCAATTGGTTCCATAATCAAATCCTGGGTTTTATTCTGGGCATTCAACCCAATGTTAATTAGTCGCACACAACTGATTTCGAACCATCCAAATGCGAATAGTACAAATCCAATAAAGCACAATCAATTCCAAACCAATCTAGATTAGACCATAAACCACAAACCTCGAGCCACAGGTCGCGGGCCTACGAATCCTGAGTTCCGGCCCCGGTGTAATTTAGGTGTTTGGAGATGGTGCGCATGCACATCATTTGGCTTTTTCAATTCCCATAATGAGACAATTTCTCATTTATATCTTAGTGAAATTTGTTCACTGTTGTTGGGCCCACCTCACACGGTATGAATCCCACCAATTCTCTTCGGTAAAATTCCATTTTCCAACAATTGTCTTATGGAACTACAAACATGATTATAAGCCCCCAACTAACTTTCGTCCCTCTTTCCTCTACCCCTTGTTACCCGAAATTTCATCCACTTTATTGTGAACTCACCCCAGGTTTGAGTTCTATAATCATCCGTCCTTATTTAACTTTCGGTGGTATTCAAAGCTGCAAATGGGGAGGCCCCCCTCCTGCTCCCTCACATGGGAGACAGGACAAAAAACCCAACACTTTCTTCCTTCCTTTTTTCTCTTGTGCTTTTTACACGGTTTTGCTTTTCATCTACTCGTTTTACTGGTCTCTACTTTTTGCCATTCTCTTGTGTAGAGCAATTAGTATAAATCTTGTCTTGCACTTTGGGGTTTAATCAATGATTTTGCTGGATGTTTCTCGTCCTAGCTAAATTATTGTACTATGTAACACATATGTTTGTATAAGGGGAATCTTTTCAAAGGGAGCTTATTTGACTGATAACTTTATTAATATTGCAAATTATTTGGAGATTCAAGTTTACTGCAATGAACCTTGATCGGCAGTAGAAATTGAAAGCTGATTTTTTGCGTAGATATATTATTTTATAGGCCCTACAAAATGCACAATTTGAATTACCCAAAAAAATGCGTAAAGGGAACCCACAGGGATGTGGAAAACCCCCATTTTCCGGCTCATCCGGACAGAATTTACACTCATTGTCTTATGGTACTACAGAATTGATGATGAGCCCCCAACTAATATAACTTTCTTCCCTCTTTCCTCTACCCGATTTTCCCTCTACTTTTTATCTATTTATTTGTGTTTAATTTGTTACTATCTGCGGAGAGGTTGACTTTTGTTGACCTAGTTGTGAACTCCCCCAGGTGTGAGTTTTATGATCATCCATTCTTTTTTGGGAAAATGATGTCCCAGAACGTGTTTTGATAATTAATACCCACCAAGGACATGCTGATAATATTTGTTAATACTGGAAATGTCCTTGGCGGGTATTAATTATTAAAACACGTCTTTGGCCGTCATTTTCCCTTCTTTTTTTCCAGGTAACTTATCTACTTTACATTTTTTTTGCATTACATATGGGAATATTACACTCTTAAGAGCAAGTCCAATGGAGTTGTATAGCCATTTTCCATCTCCAATTATTGAACTCAATGCTCCAATGGGGATGGAAAATGGAATGAAAAATGGCAAAGATGGAAAAGGGGTAGTATATTTCCATCCTCATTTTCCATCAGTTGTTCTATAGTTCATATTTTCGTTTTCCAAAAAATAAAAGGAACTTGGAAATGTGGTCGCTGAGAAAGCTAACAAGTTTGTATTTCTGGTCATTGCAACATACTGTGAAATTGGCATTTTTGTTGGTACCCTAAATTTGATGGTATTTGCTTGGCCTTGCTTTGGTAATGGTTCCAATCACTTTCTGCTTCATCCACAGCCACCTCTCAACCCCACCTCCAGTCCTTCCATTTTCTTTACTCGGTTTCATTTGAATTATATATTGATGCTCTTTAATTTGGTGGGTGGGATCAAAACAAACCACACTCTCCTACCTCTTTCTTTCCTTTTCTCTAGTACTTCTTACACCGTTTTGCTTTTCATCTACTCGTTTTTTTTAGTTAATTTCATTTACTCACGTTGACTTAATAATTTTAGCACTGCAAGGGGCATGTATGATAGATACTCTTGGTCCTAGAATCCATTTACATCTCTCTTGAGTTTTGTTCAATGGCTGCCATAACATCCCAAGAAGCCTCTTCTTCAACTTCACCTAGTAGCTATGATGTGTTTTTGAGCTTCCGAGGGGAAGACACTCGAAAG
>BPLS01028242.1:139213-154600 GCA_019656275.1 Rhododendron kiyosumense
TCTCTACCTCCACCTCCACCACTTAACCATCACTTCCACCACCACCACTACAATGCCGCCCGCTACCACCACCGTGCCACCACAACCTTCTCTTCCACCACCACCACCATGCCACCACTCCATTATCACCACGCCACCACCTTCATCACTCAACCACCACTTCCATCACCACACCGCCGCCACCACAACCTCCACTTCCACCACCACCTCTACCACCACTCTACCACCACCGCCACTCTGCCACCATTACCACTCCATCGCCACCACCACCACTCAACCACCATTTCCACCACCACCACCACCACCATGCCACAACAATCTCCACTTCCATCACCACCACGCCACCACCATCACCATGCCACCACAACCTCCACTTCCACCACCACCATGCCACCACTCTATCACAACCATGCCGCCACCACTTTCACCACTGAACCACCATGACGCCACCACCACCATGCCACCACAACCTCCACTTCCACCAATCCACCACCACCACTTCCACCACACCCACCCCACCCCCCCCCCCCCCAACACCTTCATAGCCACTTCAGTTCCACAATCATGTCCACCTCTCCACCACTACCGCCACCACCACCACCACAACACAAAACAGATACAGATATACCAAAAAAGATACAATAGATATACCACAACAGATCTACCAACACAAAACAGATACATATATATATCAACAGCAGATGTACCAAAACAGATACAAATATACCAATAATATCTGTTGGGGTTTGCTCCAGCTTCTCTTTTGCAAAATTGGTGAGAGAAACATATTTTTCGTTTATTTTTGGACGGAGGTTTACGGTAGGAGTTTAATTGATGAGTGCTTTTAATACGTCAAGTGTTTATATGATATTTCGTTAGGGTTAGGTGTCTATGTCTGCCACCACCACGACCATGTCTGCCACCACCACGACAATAAAGTCCCTTTTTTTTTCTTAAAACAAAACAGATACAGATATACTCGATACAGATACACCAAAATAGATATAATAGATATACCGCAACAGATACACCAAAACAAAACAAATACAGTTATATTAATAGTAGATGTACCATAATAGATCCAAATATACCAACAATAGATACAAACAAAAAAGATATAAATATACCAAAACGCATACACCAACACAACACAAAACAAATACAGATATACCAATACACCAAAACAGATACACCAACATAAAACAGATACTGTCACACCCCAAAATGAGAAGTGACCGGCCATGAACTACAAGACCAAAGCTCGTAGAACATGCAGCCTAAAAAGAAATTTTATAAAAACTCCCAAGCAAAGATCCACCAAACAGTCAACCATTTTTTTTTAATTCAGAACATCTCTAACCAATAAATTCCACAAAAAGAATGGGGCACAAACATCCCATGAACCAAATAAAATTCAGTGATCCAATAGTAATAAAAGAATTCAGATGTCTGACAAAATATTTCAAATACGGAAGGGATTAATAAAATAAAATATGATGAAACACCCTAAGGAGATCAAACTAAAAGAAGTCCCCGAGATACCGCCAGAGTCCTCCTAACTGTCCAACTTGGCTGAAAAAGAAGTTGAAATAAATCCGTCAGCTGACGAGCTCAGTGAGTAGCAAAGCATGTATATTAGAATAAAGTTTTGAAACAGGAATCAAAATAATTTATCATGTCAATATAAATTTGGCATAGAGGTGAACAATAAAATAATCAATTAATCAAATAAACGATTCATCCGATAAATCTTAATGGTGTTCTCAATCCAATCTCCAACAACAATGGGGAACCACAACCAAAATCAATAGTACCAAATGCCAGTGAATAAATATCTTAAAATTGGATCCAATAGCAAATTTTAGAGTCACCACGAGTAGGCAACCCGTGGAACTTTTCCCAAAGAATAATCCGGTCAATAACAACTGTTGAGCATTAGGGTCACCGGCCTAATCCGGTCTCTTCCCTAATGGCCAGAGCTAGTCACCCGCACATAGAGGATTAATTTCCCTGGACTTCCAAAATAAATGTTCCCATCAATATCCACAAAATTCTCACCAAAAGATTATTCGATCAACAAATGGTTTCATCAATCCGCATGCCAATTTCAAGAACCAAATAAAACAAATATATGTTCCCAATTTCAATCATTAATTTTCTAAAACAATAATTTAAGGGATACAGAGAAGTTCGCAAATATGTAACATGCTTAACCACTCACCTGGATCCAAAGCTAATGTAAACGAACAACGCGAAACGAGTCTAACCTGAGCAAAGAATCATGTAGCACTATTATCACCAACTGTACCAAATATAATATTACCTAAAGAAATGACGAGCTGCCCCAAAAATAATACCTAATCAAACTTAAGATTAGTTCAACCTGAGGTGAAACAATACCAGAACCCAAATCTCTAATCTACATCCAATTTATTCATTCCTACTGCCACCAATCCCCAAACTATACCCATACATTCATACAGGAACCCAAAGTTTTACAATCGGTGCTAGTGAACTTTGTAAAGCTACGTACAAACAAAAATCCATATTTTTTTCCTTTATATAAAACCCCACCGAACTACACCACCAATAAATCCAAGATGTTCTCCAGGTTTAACTCAACTATTGTAATGAGGAAAAAGGGAACGAAGAGGAACAAAGAATGAATGGGACAAACCACTTACTCGATTGATCAATAATCCGTCGAACCAATTGACTGCGGTTTCTCTCTTCTCATAACAGTTTTATCAAATTTCTTCTCCCAAAGTTCTCTCCAATACAACCCTATTCAGTGTAAATATCTCCTAAAAGTACATTTGTAAAACTACCCACTACTAAAATAAGTCTAGGTACACTACCTCTAACCACTATACCATCCACTACATCTTTTGTGGGGCTCATTCTGGATCCCAAAAAAATACAAAAAAATGTTCATAAATTTTAAATAATATATTATGGGGCTCTGTAAAAAATCAGCTCAAAAAAATATCGATAAATATTATTTCTTGATTCGTAGGGGCGAAACTGAACAGTTGAGCAGTTTTGCCCCTACAAATCATGAAATAATACTTACCGATATCCGTTGAAGCTGATTTGTTATAGGGCCTCATAATATATATTATTTTAAAATTTATAGACATTTTTATGTATTTTTTTGGGATCCAGGATGAGCCCCACAAAAGATGTAGTGGATGGTGTAGTGGATGGATGGTAGTGTATGTAGCATCTCTCCCCACTACTATCGTTGTATCCTAAATTATAGCTAATTAGTTTACCAAAACTTAAATAAAACATATCACAAATTTATAAAATTACCATTAGGTACCCCTATTTAATCCAAAATCAATCTCATGCTCCAAAAATAATAACCACGACAACAATACCCATAGAACGCACAAAATAACTAATTGGGACCCACACCATAACACTTCCAATTAATAATGATCCAAAATGACTAATAAGATAAATAAAAATTCTAGGCCGTAACAGATACAGATATATCAACATCAGATATACCAAAATAAATCCACAACCTCCACTTCCACCACCACCTCTGCCACCAAAATCTCCACTTAAAATACAAATATATCAACAAATACACCAAAAATGAACACATACACCAGTCAACGGTCAAAAAAATAAAAAATGAACAGATACACCGGTCAACGTCAACGCCAGTTAACGCCGGTCATGGTCAAAAAAATAAAATAAAAACAACATATATACCAAAAGTGAACAGATACACCAGTCAACATTGGTCAACACCGGTCAACGGTAAAAAAAAAAAAGAAGACATTTTTGTGTTAACCAAACAATACCCTTGTCTCATTAAAGTCAATTTAAATGAAAAAAGTTATTTTTTTGTATTAGCCAAACAAGGCTCTTGTTTCATTAAAGGCAATTTGGTCTTTTCAGAGACCTTAAACTCCAAAATATTTTCATTAATAGACTTTAAACATCACTAAAACTTAAGTTGGACTAAATCTGCTTTGGGACCTCTTCTTTTGGACTTTAGACCAATTTGTTGAAGTACCTTTCGCTTGTTATTGAACTCAACCTGTAAAGTACCTCTTCTTTGATCTACGGCCTGTGAAATACCTGATACTAAACATAACATCATACAAATTTAGAGCCTCGAAATTTCTATAGCCCTGCTTATATGTGGGTCGTTGCTTTATTTTTCTTAATAATAATGGTTCACGCATATTTGTTTTTATAATAAGATAAGAAAAATATGAAGCCTGTGTTAGGAATGCCTTTTATTCCTTAGTCCCACATTGGTTAATTATGTTGTTCCCGTTTTTGTAGCCTATTATAAATAGGGTCTTTGGGGAACTTCTAAAGTATCTTTTGGGCTTTCATATTTGTGGCCTTTCTAGAGTTACGGATTACAGCCGGCTCTTGTATTTCTTCTTCACGTTGGTTAGTGAATCCTCTCTCTCCTCGCCCGTGGACGTACCTATCTTGGGGAACCACGTATATCTTGTGTCTTTGTGATTTCTTGTTTAGTTTTTCAATTTCTCGTTCTTAGCTTGCATTCATAGCGTTCGTTACAACAAACTGGTATCAGAGCCTGAGGTTGAAAAATCTAGGGTTTCGTTTCCGATTGTGGCTATGGCGGCTAAATTCGAGATTGCGAAGTTTGATGGGCAGAGCAGCAGTTTCAGTCTTTGGAGAGTAAAGATGAAGGCTCTGTTAACCCAACAAGGATTGCACAAAGCTTTGTTAGGCAAGACTAGTTCTGGAATCAAAGAGGAAGATTGGGATGATACAGATGCCAAAGCTTTGAGTTCTATTCAGTTGAGTCTGGCAGATGACGTTCTTCGCGAGGTGGAAGAAGAAACTTCAGCAGCAGGAATTTGGCTGAAGTTAGAAGGCATATATATGACGAAATCGCTCACCAACAGGTTATATCTTAAACAACGTCTTTATACGTTTCGTATGCGAGAAGGTATACCTGTTAAAGATCATTTAGACGAGTTCAATCGTATTATTATGGATCTGAAAAATATTGATAGTAAAATTGAGGATGAGGACCAAGCCCTAATTTTGCTATGTTCTTTACCACTTTCGTATGAGCACTTTGTTACAACCCTATTGTATGGCAAAGACACGATATCCATGGAGGATGTTAAAGCCAGCCTATATTCGAAAGAATTGAGGAAAAAAGTGTCAGGTGAGGGTGATGCACATGCGGAGGGTTTGTTTGCTAGGGGAAGAACAACAGAAAGGGTGGAGTCGAGTAATAGGGGAAGATCCAAGTCATCAGGTAAGAAGAAGGGAAAGTGCAATTATTGCAAGAAACCCGGGCACTGGAAAAGTGACTGTTTAAAGCTCAAGGAGAAGGAAAAAGAAGACCAGAAAGGGGGTAAAGTAATTGCTGGAATTGCTGAAAGTTCAGATGAGTCAGATAATGTGTTATCAGTTACAGAGGGCGATTCTCGCTCTAATACCGAGTGGGTTCTAGATTCTGGATGTTCATACCACATGTGTCCGCATAGAGAGTGGTTTTCTACTTATGAGGCGGTCAATGGTGGTACAGTTTTGATGGGCAACAACATGGCCTGTAAGACTGTTGGTTCAGGAACGATTCAGCTTAGGATGCATGACGGTATTGTTAGGACTTTATCTGAGGTTCGACATGTTCCAGATTTGAAGAAAAATCTTATATCCCTGGGTGCTCTTGATTCTCATGGTTGCAAATTCCTCGGTGAAGGTGGAGTTTTGAAAGTCTCTAAGGGTGCATTAGTACTGATGAAGGGTCAGAAGCGTGGTAACCTCTATACACTCCAGGGCAGTACAGTTTTAGGTGCTGCAGCAACGGTTGCTTCATCAAAGGTTTCAGATTCAGACTTGACTCGTTTGTGGCATATGCGCCTTGGGCATATGAGCGAGAGGGGGATGACAGTTTTGAGCAAACAGGGTTTGCTATGTGGTCAGAAAACTGAGAAGCTGGATTTCTGTGAGCATTGTGTCTACGGCAAGCAGTGCAGGGTAAAATTCAGTACAGCTGTTCATCGCACCAAAGGCACGGTGGATTATTTTCACTCGGATCTTTGGGGTCCCGCAGAGGTAACTTCTAAAGGTGGTTTTCGTTATTTTATGAGTATTATCGATGATTTCTCTCGTAAGGTTTGGGTGTATATGTTGAAACATAAGAGTGACGCCTTTAATACATTCAAACAGTTTAAAACTTTGATTGAGAATCAAACTGGTAAGAAAATAAAACGTTTGAGAACTGACAATGGTATGGAGTTTTGTCTTGGCGAGTTTGATAGGTTCTGCAGTGATGAGGGCATTGTGAGGCATCACACAGTGAGAAAAACCCCTCAGCAGAATGGTGTGGCTGAACGAATGAACAGGACTCTTTTGGAGAAGACACGTTGTATGTTGTCCAATTCCGGATTGGGCAAAGAATTTTGGGCTGAAGCCGTTTCCATGACATGCTATTTGGTGAACAGGTCTCCGTCGACTGCTATTGAGTGTAAGACTCCTTTTGAGGTATGGTCAGGTCATCAAGCTGATTACTCTATGCTGCGTGTGTTTGGGTGTCCAGCTTATGCTCATGTGAATGAGGGTAAGTTAGAGCCACGGGCCAAGAAGTGTATTTTCTTGGGTTATCAGGCAGGTGTGAAAGGGTACAGATTGTGGTGTCCTGAAGATTCAAAGTTTTTGATCAGTAGAGATGTTACTTTTGATGAAAACTCTATGATTAGGGGGTCTAAGCAGGTTGACAATACAGTTCAGGAACAGAGTGTTCCAAAGCAGGTGGAGTTTTTGAGTGAATCTTCCGACTCAGGGAAGAAGCACATTGAGAAGCCAATTGAAGAGGAGTTCAAGAGTTCAGACACAGAGGTTGATGCGTTAGTTGAGCAACCACGCACTATTGCTAAAGATCGGCCAAGGAGGGAGATTCGGCCTCCTGAAAGGTATTCGGCTTATTCTGAGATGGTGGCCTATGCTTTATCAGTTGCTGAGACAGTTGAGTATGAGGAGCCTTCCAGCTATACAGAAGCTGTTTCGAGCACTGAGTCTGCACAGTGGTTTGTTGCTATGAATGAGGAGATTGAGTCTCTTCAGAAGAATCAGACATGGGAGTTAGTAGAACCGCTGAAAGGGAAGAGGATTGTTGGGTGCAAGTGGGTCTTCAAGCGCAAACCAGGTATTCCAGGGGTAGAAGATGCTCGGTTCAAAGCTCGGCTAGTAGCGAAAGGATACAGCCAGAAGGAGGGTGTTGATTACAATGAGGTATTTTCACCAGTTGTAAAACATAGTTCCATTCGCACTTTACTTGCTATTGTTGCATGTTATGATCTTGAGTTAGAGCAACTTGATGTCAAAACTGCATTTTTGCATGGCGAGCTTGAAGAACAGATTTATATGCGTCAGCCTGAGGGATTTGTTGTTTCTGGTAAGGAGGATCACGTTTGTTTACTTCGTAAGTCTTTGTATGGCCTCAAACAATCCCCTAGGCAGTGGTATAAGCGGTTTGATACTTTTATGATAAGCCAGTCATATTCTAGGAGTGAGTATGACAGTTGTGTGTATTTTCGAAAACTTCCAGATGGTTCATTTGTTTATCTACTGTTGTATGTTGATGATATGCTTATTGCTGCCAAGAGTGTATCAGAAATCAACAGGTTGAAACAACAGTTAGGTGGTGAATTTGAGATGAAAGATTTGGGTGTGACAAAACGTATTTTGGGTATGGAGATTTGCAGAGATCGAGTAGCTGGCAAATTATTTTTGAATCAGAAGTCTTATGTTCTAAAAGTGCTTGAGCGCTTTGCCATGCAGAACTCGAAGCCAGTCAGTACCCCTTTGGCAGCACACTTTCGACTTTCAGCTGAGTTGTCACCACAGTCGAAGGATGAGGAGAAGTATATGTCTCAGGTTCCATATTCATGCGCAGTTGGGAGCCTTATGTATGCTATGGTATGTACTCGTCCTGATATTTCACATGCAGTTAGTGTCGTTAGTCGTTATATGGGGCGTCCAGGAAAGGCACATTGGGAGGCTGTGAAATGGATACTACGGTATTTGTGCGGAACTGCAAGTGTTGGTTTATTATTTGGGGTTGCCAATTCTGGTGATCATGCTGTTGGTTATGTTGATTCGGATTTTGCCGGTGACCACGATAAGAGGAGGTCTCTGACAGGTTATGTTTTTACTCTGTCCGGAAGTGCCATTAGTTGGAAAGCTACTTTACAGGCTACAGTCGCGCTGTCTACAACAGAAGCGGAGTATATGGCCATTGCTGAAGCTGTGAAGGAGGCATTGTGGATGAGAGGTTTGCTTTGTGAGCTTGGTCTTGCACAGGGCGTGAGTTCAGTATTTTGTGATTCGCAGAGTGCTATACATTTGACTAAAAATCTTATGTATCATGAGAGGACCAAACATATCGATGTCAGGTATCACTTCGTTCGGGATATCATCTCACAGAAGCAAGTTAAGGTGAAGAAAGTGGATACGGCAGATAACCCAGCAGATATGTTGACTAAACCAGTTCCGGTTGCCAAGTTCAAGCATTGCTTGGGCTTGCTTGGTATTTGCAGTTGATCGCCCCTCGGGGGCATTTGGCGAGTGAGAGATTAGAAGGGGAGAGCTATATTTGGTGATTTGGTTCAGTGGAATTCAAGTCAAGGTGGAGAATTGTTAGGAATGCCTTTTATTCCTTAGTCCCACATTGGTTAATTATGTTGTTCCCGTTTTTGTAGCCTATTATAAATAGGGTCTTTGGGGAACTTCTAAAGTATCTTTTGGGCTTTCATATTTGTGGCCTTTCTAGAGTTACGGATTACAGCCGGCTCTTGTATTTCTTCTTCACGTTGGTTAGTGAATCCTCTCTCTCCTCGCCCGTGGACGTACCCATCTTGGGGAACCACGTATATCTTGTGTCTTTGTGATTTCTTGTTTAGTTTTTCAATTTCTCGTTCTTAGCTTGCATTCATAGCGTTCGTTACAACAGCCTGTGTGGAAAAAAATTAGAACTGGGTAACGAGTCGTGTCGAGTTGTGTTCGTGTCGTGTCGGTCGGGTTCGTGTCACAAATCACCCAACCCTAACCCGACCCATTTAGAATTCGTGTTTCTCGAGTCGTGTCATTTTCGTGTTTCGTGTCAGAAATGCTCAACCCTAACCTGTTAACTTCGTGTCATGTTCGTGTCGTGTTATCGTGTCTGTTGTCTAACTCTATATAGAATTATAGATATACCATATATTATGTATATATGTTCGTGAAAATGGGTGACACAGATTAGTAACCGTGTTAGTCGTGTCAATTCCGTGTGTCACGTGTTCGACCCGAACCCGACCCATTTAGAATTCGTGTTCTCGAGTCGTGTCATTTTCGTGTTTCGTGTCAGAAATGTTCAACCCTAACCCGCTAATTTCGTGTCCGGTTCATATCATGTTATCGTGTCTCGTGTCTGTTGCCCAGCTCTAAAAAAAATGAATCAAAAATGAAGTCAACTGATTGCTTGACTTGACTCTGCTTTTCTTAGCAGCTACCTAGTCCTTTCATGTTGTACAGTATATTGCCTCGGGGTGCTGATCAGCCCCCGACTAAACTTTCTTCCCTGTTTCCTGAACCCAAATTTTCCTCTACTTGATATTTATTTATTATTGGCAAATGCTAACCAATGCCCCTGGAGCACAAGTTAACATGCGATATATATATAGAATTTTCACAAGTTTTGATATAATAAATATGGAAGGTGTAATAAATATGGAATATGCTCAAATATCACAAGGAAACATTATTCAATGAGTATTTCATGTAATTAATTTGTATATTTTATTCTCATCAGTCCATATTTGTTCAATGTAGATTAGAGAATCAACTTTGTTTGGGAATTAAATAGGACAATCCCTAAACCAAACCCTCCCCATGGCATCTTCCAACATAGAATGACTAACTGATTGGAGTTTCATGCATACAACAAGGTTTTGATCTTGTTTGAAGACCTTGAATCCTTTATTTTCTTCTCTTTTCTTAAACATCACCTTGTTTTGGATCAATAAGAGGAACTTTTTTTCTTGTAGGATTTTGTGAAAAATTAAATTATAAATGTAGCATTTTATTTATGACCTACCATGGTATTTTTTTGTCATTTAATTTTTATTTTAGATACTTGGATTGGTTTTTAGTCACCTACTAATGCTATAGCATGATGAAGTAGGAGAAAATGGTCCACGACAAAACTAGAAGATGAAGTAGGAAAGGAAAATGCGAGGGAGGAAAATGGAAAGAGATTAAAAAGTAAAAAATGAAGTGGAGAGAAAAGAAAAATAATTGTTGTTGGACTTTCTTTTAGGAAATGTTGGAAAATATTCCATATTTGTTACACCTTAACTTGTACCTCAGGGGCATTTGTTAGCAGAACTGTTATTTATTTATTTATTTGTGTTTGTTGGTTGGTTGACTTCTGTTGACCGTGTTGGGAACTCTCCCAGGTGTGAGTTTTATAATCATCTATTCTTTTTTCCCCACGGTAACTGATCTATTTTTACGAATGGGAACTTGTAGTTCTAGTCATTGCAACATACTGTGAAATTGGCTTTTTGTGTGCCCATGGCTGTTGGTACCCTAGGGTTTGTTTGGAACATGGGGAAAGGAAAGAAAGTTTTAAAATTTTTCTTTGTTTGGTTTTGAGAGAAAGAGAAGAGAAAATGGCAAAAAAGAGTTAAAAAAATTTTCCTTCCCCTGTTTGGTTTGGAGAGAAAGAGAAGAGAAAATGACAAAAAAAGAGTTTATGGGAATGGTAAAATTTTCTCCTTCCTTTTCTCCCATTTTCTTTCTTAATTATTTTCCTTCCTCTTCCCTTCCATTCCACAATTTTCAAAGAGAGCCTAATTTCACTTTCTTCTCAGCTTCATCCTCCCCCACCTCCAGTCCTTCCATTTTCTTTACTCGGTTTGATGTGAATAATGTTTGATGCTTTTTACTTTGGTGGGTGGGGTCACAACCAGCCTCACTTTCCTATCTCTTTTTTCTTTCCTTTTTCCCTTGTGCTTTTTACACGGTTTTACTTTCATCCACTCGTTTTTCTTAGATCAATTCATCTCTAATATTTTTAACACTGCAAGGGGCATGTATGATATCTTGGTCCTAGAATCCATTTCTCTTTCTTGAGTTTTGTTCAATGGCTGCCATAAGATCCCAAGAAGCCTCTTCTTCAACTTCACCTTGTAGTTATGATGTGTTTTTGAGCTTCCGAGGGGAAGACACTCGGAAGTCTTTCACTGACCACCTCTACACAGCCTTGGACTATGCCGGATTTCGCACCTTCAGAGATGATGATGGGATTGAAAGGGGAGAAAAGATCAAGTCTGAACTGCAAAAAGCAATAAAAGAGTCAAGGATGTCAATAGTTGTCTTGTCAAAGAACTATGCATCTTCAAGTTGGTGCCTTGATGAGCTTGTGATGATCCTCAAATGCAGGAGCACCTCTGGACAAGTCGTTCTTCCCGTTTTCTATGACGTGGATCCAACTGCAGTGAAGAAGCAAATGGGAAGTTTCGAAGAAGCTTTTGCAAAACATGAAGGTAAAATTGAAGCAGAAAGTGGTGAAAGGAGAAAGGAATGGGTGAGCAAGGTTGAAGAATGGAGGGCCGCGCTCAGAGAAGTTGCTGTTTTAGCTGGGATGAACTTACAAAATACAGCTGATGGGTAATTTCCTCCCAAGTCCTTTTTCCTATTTACTATTCTAGCATCTGTTTTGTGAGTTTGAGTTTTGGATGAAATTGATTCATTCTAGGACCTTTTTTTTATTGAAGTTTCCCGTTTTATGAGATGGAGATCTCATAAGGAAATGATATCCATGAAATTTTCTGGATGAAATTATTTGATGCCAGGGCCTTTTGGGTTGAAATTTTTCATTTTCAGATGGAGGTTTTATATGAAAATGATATCCATGGGACTTGCTGCGTGTATTGGTTACATGCTAGGACCTTTTTCGGTTGAAGTTTACCGTTTTTATTAAGTCTCCAGTTTATTAATGACAATAACAGATTTGTTTTATTCCATATTGTTTGAGAATTTGCGATTTACTTCAAGTCTGGGTTATCATTCTTGTTGTGCTAATTTTTTCACCTCGATTGCAATTATTAGGCATGAATCAAGGTTTATCCAGAAAATTATCAAAATAGTTGGAGACAAACTAAGTCGCACAATCTTGGACATCGGCCCCTTTGTGATTGGAATACATTCTCGTGCAAGAGAAATTCAGTTTTGGTTAGAAGATCATGAATCAGCTAATGTTGGTGTAGTTGCAATTTGTGGGATGGGTGGAATAGGGAAGACTACCATTGCAAAGTTCCTATATAATTTAAACTTCTCAAGATTTGAAGGCAGCAGTTTCTTGGCAAATGTGAGAGAAATTTCAAAACAACAGGATGGTTTACTTTGTTTACAAAGACAGCTTGTTTCAGATATTTTAAAGGGAAGGAAGGAGAAGATATCCAATGTTGATGAAGGTATTGTCAAGATTAAAGATGCCTTGCGTCTCAAAAGGGTTCTTGTGATTCTTGACGATGTTGATAAGCTAGAACAGTTATATGCAATTCTTGGAATGCGTGATTGGCTTTTTCCAGGGAGTAAAATCATCATAACCACTCGAAATGAGCACTTGCCAAGAGCTCATGAAGGCTGCAAGGTGCATAGGATAGAAAAATTGGATTACGATGAGTCCCTTGAGCTCTTCAGTTTGCATGCCTTTGGACAAAGCCATCCCATAGATGATTATGCAGACACCTCAAAGTTGGTGATCCAACATTGTGGAGGGCTTCCATTGGCTATTAAAGTTATGGGATCTTCTCTATCTGGAAAAAGCATCAGAGTGTGGAAAAGTCAATTAGAAAAATTGAAAGCAATCCCTAATAGCGAAATCCTCGAAAAACTCAAAATAAGCTATGATTCCTTACAAGACGATCACGACAAAAGTTTATTTCTCCATCTTGCTTGTTTCTTTGTTGGGAGAGATAAGGACTTTACAATTACAATCATGGATGAATGTGAATTTTACACAGTTGTTGGGATTGAAAATCTCATTGACAGATGTCTAGTAACAGTTGATGAATACAACAAGGTGGTGATTCATCATTTGCTTCAAGAAATGGGAAGAGAAATAGTCCGTCAAGAATCACCCAATGAGCCTGGAGAACGTAGTAGATTGTGTAGTCACAAAGATTCCTTTAATGTTCTAAGACATAATACTGTAAGAATTTCTTCTCATGTAAATTTGTAGTTGTACATATAGGAGTTGCTATGCTATTTACTTATCATTGTTCGCAAACCCCTCACCCCATTTTTTTGCTAGGGCACGAGAAAAATTGAAGGCCTCATTCTTGATATGAGTTTATTGAAGGCGGATAAGTCTGCCAGGACAGTGTTTGGCGTCAATAGAAAAAGCAGTTTGGAAGACTTCTTGGACAACTCATTATTGTCAAATGTAGGGAATTCGCTTAAGAGATATTGTTCGGGAATCTTCTCCGAGAACTCACTTGGCATTGCTCCAACAGTTTCAAATCAAATAGCTTTGGAAACTAATGCATTTGCAAAAATGGAGAATCTAAAACTTCTGCAGCTCGGTCATGTACAAATAAGTGGGAGTTATGAAAACTTTCCGAAAAAAATACGATGGCTATGTTGGCATGGCTTCCCATTTGAATCCATACCAAGGTATTTCCCCTTGGAGGCCCTGGTAGCTCTTGAGATGCCTTATAGTAGCTTGAAGCATTTTTCGGCCGGAATTAAGGTTCATTACATTGTCATTTTTCTGTCGTCTTATAGTCACGGAAATTGGCAGAAGCATTATTACAATCTGACATTTTCTTTGGGAATTGATATTTGCACTCCCGTTTTTATATCCACATTCTTTTTTTTGTCTTTTAGCAAAAAAAAATAAAAAATACGTAAACTTTTAACACTAAAAAAAGTGTGGATATCAAAAGGGGAGTGTGAATATCAAATCCCTTCTCTTTCCATGTTTGTCAGTTTCTCGAGTTACTGAAAATGGTTAATCTCAGTCACTCCCATAGCCTTGCAAGAAGTCCTGACTTCATAGTACTTCCCAATCTTGAAAAACTGATACTTGAAGATTGTACAAGGTTGGTTGAGATCCACGAATCTGTTGGACACTTGGCAAGACTTGTTTTGTTAAATTTAAAAGATTGCAGCAATCTGAGGAAGCTTCCAAGAAGTATTGGTATGCTAAAATCTTTGGAAACACTTGACATATCTGGTTGCTCAAATCTTGAGAATTTGCCAACTGAGATGGTGAATATGAATTCTCTAACAGTGCTACGAGCCGGAAATGTTAGTGGCATAACTCAATCACCCGCTACAATTCAGAATGTCAAAGCCTGGTATTCGTTCATTTGGCTTTCGCCATTGAAGCCGAAAAGAAATCCTGAAACTTCATGGGCATCTTCTTTACCTCAGTCCTTAGTGGAACTAAGTCTTGTGGACTGCAATCTATCAGACGGTGCTTTCCCTACAGATCTGAGCAACCTATCGTTGTTGCAGGATTTAAACCTGGGCGGTAATCCTATTACAAGCCTCCCAGATTGCGTCAGAGGTCTTACTGGGCTAAAAATCCTTCGCCTGTTCGGGTGCGTAAGGCTCCGGTCACTTGTAGTGCAACTGGATCTACTTAAAGTGGACTTCGAGAATTGCAGTTCGTTGGAGAAGATAACACTTCTATCACCAACATCCAACAAATTATTGATGTCGCCCCAAGAATACGGATTGTTGACATTTCAATCTCACTCAGCGTGGAAGGGGGGACGACTGTGGGTTGGCTATGGTTGGATTCGCATGCTGGTAGAGTTTTCCGGCAGATACAAGTTGGAACCCCTAGAAGATGTTGATAAAGGGATAATAGATAATTTGGGCTTGTTCGACTTGGGATCCATGCAAAACCTCACAGTTCGTCTTTTAATCCCCTTCTCTTGCTTTAGGAAGTTATCTCTACAGGTACAACAAACACCACCCCCCACCCCCCACCCCCCAAACACAACCACCCACACCTCCGTGTGTGTGTAATTTCCTAACTTTTGCCTTTTTGTGGCACAGGGATGTCATGAAGAACATGTATTCTCCACTTATCTTCCAGGGAGCGAGGTTCTAAGGTGGTTCAATCTTACTAATAAAGGAACTTCATTATCTTTTATTGTGCCACAGCATAATTTCAAAATCGGAGGCTTGAGTGTGTGCGTTGTGTATGCAATTTATTGTGACGAACAAGATACTGATTTTCTCTTGAATACTATTATCAATAATACCACCAAGAGATTGATTTGGAGCCATTGCCCGCAAGTAACTGGCATTCCAGAAGCTGATGAGGATATGATTTGGTTAAGCTATTGGAAGTTTGAAAATCAGGTG
>BPLS01028243.1:0-27538 GCA_019656275.1 Rhododendron kiyosumense
AAAAAAAAAAAAAAAACTCTTTATTACACCAAATTAGGAAACAGCTCTGTTCTTTCCCTCGCCCCCAATTATACAGATTTTTGTATTTCAAACAATGCAGTATTGTGTGTTTTGTTCAAACTTACTGGTAAGTGCAAGAAGTCTTGTTGAAAGAAATGGCCGTATACATCTTTTTAGGGTCCATGACGACTGCGCACTGGACCACCTTGTTAAACTTGGGCTTCACCAGTTTCCCCAGCACATAAGCTCTTGCCTGAACCGTGAAGTTCAACTGTAACGGCACCGGTGCCGTGGGTGTATTGTTTTTGCTACCCAAGTCCGAACCCCCTCCGTATAGTGGGATATCATTCCCTAGCAGCGTTACTGTTACAGTTCTCTGGCTTTTCCTTGATTGGTAGAAGTTGTTTACCTGCACATATAAACGCAAATAGAAGGAACTCAGGATAATTAAACCACATGGACATGGAATGTGCATTTCTTGCGAGTCTAAATGGTCGTCCTATTTTCACGAGGCTCCCGTTCAAGTGCAGAGTCAGGACATTTGGACAATGGGGTAAATTACTTAGAGTCACGTTCGTCTGTAACAAAGGGCAAAGTGAACATTTTTAAGGGAAATATGCGGAAAAAACCCAATGAAACTTAGACTTATCGTAAGAGATTTAGTCAACTCAGCGATGTCACTTGACAGTTGACACCCCACCCCAACACTCGTCCGCCTTGATAGCGCCTTGATATTTCTCAAGTTTTTAGTACAACGTTGTGTGACTGACTACCTACGAGTGCATCGTGACATGGAGACATAATCTCTTGATGAGTATTTCGTGACCTACCTTTCTCTATTCCTACATAAAGACGTAGAGTTTCCAGATTTCAACTTGTTATCTCACAACACTTATTGTAAAAAGAGCTAGAAGAGATAGAATGGCATTAGTGGGGCTTACATTTCCGGAGGCTAAGGAAAGCTCATAATAGAAGATATCCATGGGTGTGGATGCTACATGGACCCCAAAGAAAGTACCAGTGTTTTGGAAAACGAACTTGACTGTGGAGTTCATTGTCACCATCTCCGTGGCAACCCCAGATGCATCATTACCAGCTTGGATCACGAAGCCATTAAAAGTAATACTCTGCAAGATGAACCAATTCACTTTACCTCATCACAAATATGGATTCATTGGACCTACTATATAGTAACACATAGTTTGGCCGATCAAAAAAAGAACAAAGAGTGTATGCATATTTATACGTACACAATTTTGTGCAAAGCTCACAATCTGATCCGACCCAAATCCAAGGATGCTGTAGTGCGACAAAACAGCTTAGTTTTGCCCACATTTAAAGGTGTTTACAGCTGAATAATGTCAAAACTACCTCTTATGATCGTACTATGACTGCTCTAGTGCGAGGGTGCGCTACAGGATCCCAAAACTGACCCGAGGGCACACATACTTTTTTTTTTTAAATGTTTTAAAAAGTCAACAATTCACTTCAACACATCAAAATGATTTTACCATAAATCTTCAAAATAATCGAATGTCTTCAAAACACTTTTCTTTAAAACTTTTAAATGATTGGGATCTTTTAATTTGGTGAAAACAATTTCAAAATATTACACGTCGAACCATTTTAATTGATCCAAACCTTATAAGATTTTCCTTAATAGACTAAAAATTTTGTGACGGGCATAGAATTTATCCAATGGCCAAAAGGTGTTGATTGGAAGAGACAGTCTATATATAGATTGTTTATTTGCTGCAATAAATAATATGGATTGTTTTGGAAGCGCTTTTGAACAAATCCAAATCATTGATTTCCGCACATGAATGGACTATCTTGTCCAGCTTGTAGAGGATCCATTTCCAAATGGAAAATGAATTGAGAGAGAGAGAGAGAGAGCGCGCAAACTGACCTTCATAGTGACGACGGGTTTCTGATTCCGACTAGCCCCCCACAACACCAACGAAAAGAAAGCAAACAGAGCAAAGAACGCAAGAACAAAGGCCAGGACGTACCACCGCCTTGGGATCCCGCCGCGGGCCCCATCGTCGTCCAGAAGCCCCTCCTCTTCAATCGCTCCGAACTCATCCATCCACTCCTTCTCCGCTCCCTTCCCATTCCGGCCCGGCCCGTCTGGCTGCTTCCGCGACCCGCCCCCGGGCTTGAGGGACCCGGAGAACCGGGTCGAGGAGGAGTCGCGCGAGTGGCGGCCCGGCGATCCAACCGGGCTGAGGGCCGGGGTGGAGTGGAAGGAGTTGGCGGTCTTCTCGCCGTCGTGGGACGGCGACTGAACGTAGTAGACGGGGCGGCGGGGAGACCGGGGCGGCGACGACGGCGCCAGGCTGGACTCCGAGTCAGTTTTCGCATGCCTCGACCTCGACATTGACATTGGTGCGATTGTTTTGTAGTATGTATGTATGTATCAATCTATTGACTGCTCTCAATCTAGTTGGGAAATTAGAAGGTCACAATGTGGAGAGAAGAGAATTGATTTAGGTCTTCTCTCTCTCTGTGTCTGTGCAGATCTTCCAGCAGCACGATTAATCATGTGGTAACGAATGGTTTTTGGGTTTGATTTAGGTCAAATGCTTGTGAAGGTATTTTCCGGATAGGAGACCTTATGTTGGCGGTTTAGAAACCCGAGTAGTTAGAGAAGGGCTTCTTACCTTTTGAATTTTGGGTAATAAGGAGGAAGAGATAAAAAGACAAATAAATATAATGATGGTGATAAAATTTATTAACAATCGTGTGTTAGAAGAGAATTCAAAATTCAAAATACCAAAACCAACAAGGTTTGTTCACTCTTACCATTTTAGGTTTAAAACGTGGCAAGTGTAAATGCATAATTTTGCCCCACCTTTAATTTCTCTATGCAACTAAGTTGTGGAATTGGGTACTCAAGATTAGTAGAGATGCGTATAAGTTGGTCCAAATATTTGAGTTATTAAAAAATTTGGGGCTTAGGGAAATTGCAAGGAGTTATTAAATGTTTAATCTCAAAGGTCAGCTGATCTTTAATTATTTTTTTTTGTTGGTTGTGAGTATTTTTTTGGTTAATTTATGTTTAGAGGGTGTTTCCTGGGGTTTATTGTCAACCCGGAAGGTAAGGGGCAGGGGATGAGTAGTTAATACATCTCTAATTCTTTATTGCTTTATATATAATAGAAAATGGATGCACTCTAATCGTGTTTCATTTTAATTGTTATGAAGACTTGAAAATTCATTAGGGACACATTTTAAGTTAAAGACAATGAGTCAATTCTTCAAAGTAGAAATTTCAAATTTTCCAATTTACCTTTGTTCGATTTTTTTTTACTTTAAATTTTAAAACCTATGATATTCTTTGCAATTTCTAAATTCTTTGTAAAATATGTAGAACTGTTTTTTATAAGTCAATGTTTATCTAATTAACACAATTTAAAATATCTCGATAAATGGAGCAGCGGGAGGGGGCTTTCCTTTCCTCTCCTCTCGAGCTTTTTCTCTGTTGGTTTGATTGGAGATCTATCTCCTTCTTTCACCGTCCTCTACCCTCACCCTACCCCTATGCCTCCAGCTCTTATTAAATTCTTTATTATTTTCAAGGACTCCTTAAAAAAAATGTTATAAACAGATTGAGCGGTTCTCATTATTTATGTGGGGAGATGAGTTTTACACAAGTCGGTGTATTTTTTATCTCCACCAAATGGTGTACCCATAGTTGGGCTCAACCTCCATTCTTGGGCATTTCTGTTTTCAATTGAGTATATTCTTCCCTAGACCTTGATGAAGGCGGTAATGCAATATTCAATGATTTTTAAGTTTACCTAGTTGCTTGTGAATAACCCTTTTCGACTCCTTTATATTCAATGGTGTGGAAATAATATAGGCTTAATTGCAAGAACACCCCCTAAACTATCACTTTTTGGCAACTTCACCCCCCTTAAGTTTAAATTCGAGCAACTTCACCCCCTAACTACCAAATTCGAGCAACTTCACCCCCTCCCCCATTTTCCGTCCAATTCTGTTATGAATTTGGATGAAAATTTTCAAAATTGGATGGAAAAGTAAATCAATGTACAAAAATGCCCTTACAAAAATATCCGGTTGACAAAGTGGTCGACCGGCTGGTCGTCCGGCCTCTTAGCCGGTTGGTTCTGGTTGACACTACTCTCTATTTAGACAGCCGACCTATCAAAACTTCACCTCAATAAATTCGTTAAAGCATGTATTGAGCTCACTAAGTATTTGTAAATATTAATCATTGAATTCAAGAGACTTTATGCAATACGTCAAGGCAAAGAAAAATTACTCCGAAAAAGGACTTTGCGATAAATTTTCTTTTGCCAAATAATAAAAATTTCATCAATATAATCATCAAAATAATAGAGTTCAAAATAGAGTTCAGTCTGAACTCTATAATTTTCAGACTGAACTCTATAATTTTCAGACTGAACTCTATAATAAATAGTAATGCAATTATTATATGGCCCGAACTCTATCCGAACCTGGCCGGGTATTTTTTTGGGTATCTCCATTCCCGTCCGGATGGGGAAACGGATTTACCCGCCAAGCCCCGTTAGAAATTAAAAAAGTTTGATAATCTAATAGCAAAATAAAAGAAAATAGTTATACAAAAGTGGCAGTTTAGTAGGAGTATAATGGTGAAAATATAAAGTTAAAGAATAAGATTTTTTAGTATAATGATAATAATATTAGGGTAAAAATGTTAAATTTTAAGTATAATGATAATTAAAAAAACCCTTAAAAAAAAAACCCCAAGTTTCCGATCGAATTTTGATGATCCGAGCCGTTCAATGTAATCAGAACATGATTTTCAGGGTGCATACGAGAAATCAGCAAAAAAAAAGGCCAGAAAAGGCTTCATCCGAACAGTTTTTTATTGAACTCTATTGAACGATTCAATAAAAAACTGCTCAAATCAAGCCCTTCTTGGTTAGTTTTTTTGCCAGTTTCTGGCAAGCACCCTTAAAATCACGTTCTGAACACATTGAGCGGCTCGGATCATCAAAATTTGATTGGAAACTATGAGATTAAGATTTGGAAGGTTTTTTTAAGTGTTCCTGAAACCGCTCCATAAAAGTATAATTATATATATAAATATATGTCGGGGCGGGGTTCTTCCACCCCGAATCCTACCCGAACTCGGTCGGATTTTGAAATTTTAACCCCGACCCTAACCCTAAACCCAAAAATGAGTTGGAAAATCCACCATGTTCGGAACGGGGCGGGACAGGGCGGGTCAGAACGTGAGTGAATGATGATATCCTTGAAAACGGGTGGGAGTGAGCTGTGTTTGTGCGCATTACATGGTAACATGGGACGCCTGACAAAGCCTGAGGCAGGCCACATTGCTAATTTTCAGGACAAAATAATCAAAGGTTAATGATAAAAAAAAAATAATCAAAGGTGAATACTCAAAAGGGAAAATTATAGTTACCCCCTCTAACTATGCCTCGGGGACACTTACCCCCTCTAACTTTTTTTTTTGGCACTTAACCCCCTCAAACTAACGGAAATTCACACGGTCATAACTTCTTCGTCAAAGATCGAAAATATGAAAATTATATATCGATTTCGAGGTCTTGAAGTCAGCTTTCTAATGACACCAAAATCACATCACGATTCAAAGCACACAGAAAGTTAAGATCAAAACGGTCTTTCTGTCTACCAGCCCTTACTCTTTTGATCATAACTTTCTGTGTGCTTTGAATCGTGATGTGATTTTGGTGTCATTAGAAAGCTGACTTCAAGACCTCGAAATCGATATATAATTTACTTATTTTCGATCTTGGACGAAGAAGTTATGACCGTTTGAAGTTTTGACCGTGTGAATTTCCGGTAGTTTGAGGGGGTTAAGTGCCAAAAAAAAAAGTTAAAGGGGGGTAAGTGTATGCGAGGCATAGTTAGAGGGGGGGTAACTATAATTTGCCCTATTCAAAAGTTGTTATATCATTTTTTGGTTATCCATTTAAGAAGTTATTAAGGTTAGCAATGTAAATGTCTACAATGGTATAATCAAAATTGAATTATTAAAACTTGTCATATAACCTTTTCAACCAATAAAAATCTAAAATTGTCACCAAATAAAATAATTTGTTTCAAAAAATAGTTTTCAAACTGATAGAAACCGGTTATTAGAAATAGAAAATAATTTTTTTTTAAATTTTATTTTGAAAAAATCACTTTTCAGAAAAAGTTTTAAAAAAAGAGTTTAAATTTTTTTTTTTTACTGTTTTTGCAAAAAAAACAAAAATTCTTTTAAAAATATGTGAGAGAGAGAGAAGATTTTTGTGTAATGATGGATGTCACTGGTTATTGGCAAAAGGTTGCTAGTTTTGATTAACCAATAATCAAAATTTGATAAGTTGGTATGAGATTGTTAAATTTGGTTATGTGTGAGTACTTTTTTGAGAAAATATTGCTAACTTTAACAATTTTATGATTTTGGTTATTCTACTGTTGTGAATGTGTATGCTAAGGGAAAGTCTACTGACATTGTGTTGTCAAAATTCGGTTTCAGTAGTATTGCTCGGCCTATAAATACAAGTTTAAGGAGTTCTGGAGGTTCCAACACAAGAGTCCAACCGCGCTTCGACATTTGGGTCTAGCACCAGTTGTATATAATTTTCATTTCATTTGCTTAATCATTTTGCTTAATCCGTTGAGTTTATTTTCCCAGGGGAAGGAAGCGAGAAAACGGCTAGAATTTTTTTCCATGGGAGAGAAGCTCTGGATTGGAGAGAAAAAAAACTTTCACTAATTTAAACGACTCTCTCAGCACATTTTGTGTTACTCTTAAAAAGATTATGAGTTTGGGGAAACTAAAAGGAAAAATGACAGCTTAGGACGTATTTTGATAATTACTACCTTTTAAGGACATGCTAAAAACATTTGTAACTAAAACTTGGAGTGAAACTATAAATAATTTTAACACCCAAAACAAAAATTGTAGGCATTATTTGAATACTCAAAACAACACATTATGACAATAAGACTATAGGTATTATACGTACCTCTTAACTTTCGATTATCACTTTTTTACAGGTAAACTAACTCCAGCTTGAGACTTACTAGTTTTGTTTGGTTGGAAGTTTAGTTTAGTTTAATTTTGATAGTGGGTGGAGAGAGAAATAGAGTAATGATTGAAGATAGGGATAATGATTAGAGAGATATGAGAAAGTAATAATAATTGGAGAAATAGGATAATGATTGAAGAAAGAAATATGGTAATAATTGAAAACTAAACTAAAACTAAAAGGTTAACCGAATAAAGCGGACTCTATTTTTTATGACAACTGTTAATACATTTTGGGAACAAGAAAAAGTTTCTTTAATCATTTAAAAAAAACGTTCCCCACACGTAGATTTTTACATTACGGAGAAATACGTAGACTATTTTTAACATGAGCATTGAATAATTTGTCATGATAGGCAAGGTTTATTTATTTATTTTTTTTCCCTAAGCAAAAAGGGTGGATCAGGCATAGCAACTCTCTCTCGAGCATGAGTCATAGTTGTCAAAGGCGCACCTAAGCCTAAGCTGAGGCGAGGCGCACTCCCAACGCCTTGCTGACCCAGGCGAGGTGACTTGAAAAAAGTGACCCAAAAACACAAAAAATTGACAAGGCGAGAAAAGCGACCAGGTGCAAAAACTGTGCTTCTTTCAAATCAATCAAAAAAGTGTGTTTTCTTTAAATGAAAGAGTTTTTTTTTTTTATAAAAAGCACACATAACACAATTATTTTTAGAAATAATTATTTTTTTGCATAGGTGTGTCTATCTTCACAAAGGCGTGCGCCTCGCCTTGTGGCTCTCGCCTCAGGCCCAACAGAACTTTGCGCCTCGGTACACCTTTTGTCCTTCACAACTTTAAGCGTGACCATAAAAATTCTAGACCCGCGACGGAAACCCTATGTAGGAAATGGAAGGAAGTTACCGCCTGTACTTGTTAGCCGATATGTAGAAATCAACTATGCAAATTTTTGTTCTTAAGCCCAATGATGAGGAGTATTTTACTGTAGTATATAATTGGGAGGCATGAATGCTCCAAAACTTGCGTCATTGGTGAGGAGTATTTTACTGTAGAAATTCTAATTGTAAGGAAGACTTGCAGGGAGTCATACAAGAAAAAATACGTTTGGACTCATTCCGAATTCCATAAAAATTTAGAAAAATATTCATAAATTTTTAATATTATTTTATAGGACTCTATAAAAAATCAGCTCCAATGGACATCGAAAAGTATTACTTTTGGATTCGTAAGGCGAAACTCTCAAAAATTTGTGTGAAAACCATAATAGACCTAAACGTATTTTGCCTTACGTAATTTTTCGTAAATCTTCGTTGCGAATAGCTGAGCTCTATTTCAACTGTAGTACTATAAAATTGGGAAGCATGAATGCTCCAAAACTGGCATCGCAAGATCCAAGATTCGGACAATACAAATCATTTCCCCACACAACCCCCACCCCAAGAAAAGAAAAAAAAAATAGAATAGTCTTTGATAGAAGAAAATCATTGACGCCCGTTCCAGCTTTAGTAATAAGTACACCGTATTTTTTTTAAAACATAATTTATTTTTTAAATTAAAAGTAATGTATTGTAAAAAGATATATTATCCAAACATAGATTCGTACAAGTATCATTTCTATATCAATAATTCTAACACCACACCCAACTACACAACCACACTCACTCACAATAGGGGTGGATCCCAAACATACTTGGTGTGTAGTGTGTGCAGGCTCTACCCTTATTGTGAGTGTGTGTGTGATTGGGTGTGTAGATGGGTGTGGTAGAATGATTGTTTCTATGGCTCCGTTTGTTTAAGTGTAAAATTTTATTTTTATTTTTCGATATTTGATTAACACTTGAAAATATTTTCAGAAATTCAAAAAATGGTGTATAGAGAGGGGGTTTAAACGGTGTAAAGATTTGAGAGGGGGTTTACACCGTTTAAACCCCCTCTCTATACACCATTTTTTGAATTTTTAAAAATATTTTCAAGTGTTAATCAAATATCGAAAAATAAAAATAAAATTTTTTTTTTAAAAAAATATTTTAAATTGTAAAACATTTTACATCGAAACAATCGGAATCTATATTCTAGAACAGTTCAGATAACCAGCACACTATAGCACCGACTAAACAATCACCATATTTAGCCACGTGTCCTTGTTATATCCTTTTTACTTTTTCTCTGATAAGACATCATTTTAGTCTGGCATGCCTTCTTGCAAGAGGAGTGTTAGGTACAAAGAAAATTGGAAAAGAAAAGACCCTTAAAGTGTACATAAACGGCCCAGATTCACAGTGAATCTGGGCCGTTTATGTACACTTTAAGGGTCTTTTCTTTGCGGCACGTAGCATTTCTCTTCTTGCAATTGACATTTAGCCTTTTGTCTTTTGCTTTGAGACAAATCTCTTGATCTCTATGACTCTATTTATATCGAAATTACAGCAACAACAAAAAGCTCCTCTCTCTCTCACGAAAAAATGACTTCGTTCTCTAAAATATTTTCTAACGGTTTTTTTTTTTTTTTTTTAAGACCACCTCCAATTGTAAATTTTAAATGCAGTAGTTTTTTTTATTATCAGCACATCCAAATAGCTTGAGCACAGACTACCACAAAAATTTCAAGTCCTACTATTGGTACCGATAGGATACTGACCTGCACGTGTGGCCCACTCCGGCACTCGCATAGATGATTTATGTCATTCAATAATTTCTTTTATTAAAAAAATGAGAGGATTTATGCAAAATCAACTTAATCTGTTATGTGTAAGTTCTTGATCCAATCTTTCTACTTTTCGCTTAGATTACAAAATATTGAAATTTGAATGATAAAAATTCGATCAAGCACCTACGTATATCAGATTGAGCTGTTTATTCACAGACTCACTTGTTTTTCTAAAAAAACTATTGAACGGCTCGGATCATCTGTGAGAGGCTCAAAGTGGGCCCTGCATGCCTATCGGTACCCCATCGGTACTCATTTTGTCGGTACTCTTAGCATTCTGGAATTTTTTTTGAGTGATTTATTTACTATTATGGGTAACAAAATTAGTTCTTTATTAAGGCCCTGTTCCAATAAGAAAGTGCTTATTTTTTGAACTAAAAGAGATGTATTGTGAGAGAATGACATCTCTCATAAAGCAAGAAATCAGTACTTAAAAATAAGAACTTGCAAAAGGGGGCAAAAAAGAGTTAATTATACGAAATAAAGAGCAAATATTTAATTATGAGAGTTCTAAAAATAAAAATTAATTATGAACCTTTGAGATAAAATTAATTAAAAAAAAGATCTTCACACCAGTTCAAATGGATTGAAAATTGGAACACATAATTTTTTAACTATTTTTTAAAATATAAACAGTCTAAAAAATTAACTATTCTAATTTTAATTCATTTCATCGGTGCGAAGATTTTATTTTTCTTATTATTTTATTATAAAAGGTTATAATAATCTTTGTCTTTAGAGCTCTTATAATCAAGTATCTGCTCTTCAGGATTCCAATAAAAAGCAGATACTTAAATGTTTGGATAAAAGTCATATTTTTGTTTACTTTGAAAACCAAAAAAATGAGTCACAAAATTAACAAATGCAAAAAAAATTAAATAAAAACAAAATAAGAAAAAGTCAAAAAGGTTAGCAGAAACGATTTGGGTGAGTTTTTGTTTCTCTGTTATTGGTTGTCTAATGTAGGATGTCGGAACATCCCAGTGAAACAACGGGTGAGGGGGACGCCGAGGAGGATATTTTTGAATTGGAAGAAGATGTTAGTCAACCGTTAAAGAAGCAAAGACCACTTAGATCAAAGGTATGGAATGATTTTTCAAATATTGGAGAAGAGAGAGCGAGGTGTCATCATTGCAGAAAAAATCTTTGTTGCTAGTAGTGCTAAGGGGATTAGTCACTTGAAAAAGCATATCGAATAAACGTGCCCTATTCTAAGACAAAAGGACGGAAATGTTCCTAAGAGTGCCACACCCAAGGTTGCATCTTTTAAGTTTGATCAAGAGAGAAGTCGTATGGATTTTGCAACTATGATAATCAAGCATAACTACGCATTTAACATGGTTGAACATGAATTTTTTGAGATATTTTGCTCTAATCTACAACCTATGTTCAAGCTTGTATCTCGCAACACATGTAGGGCTGATGTACTCACTGTCTATGAAATTGAAAAGAGCAAGTTGTACTCATTTTTGGATGAGCTTTCTTGTAAGATGACTTTGACGACTGATATATGGACCTCAGACCATCAAAGCTTTGGGTTTATATGTTTGACTGCGCATTTCATTACTGACAATTGGGAACTCAAGAAGAAAATTCTTGCTTTTAAAAAGATTGAATACCCGCATGATGGAGAGACTTTGTTTAGATTTATCAAGGATTTGATCTTGGAGTGGAATATAGACAAAAAGTTGTTTTCAATGGTTGTTGATAATGCAACAAGTAATGATGTCAAGGTTAGGCTTCTAAAGAGTTGGTTAAAGGAGAAGTCATTATTGTGTTCGAATGGGGCATTGTTTCATGTGCGTTGTAGCGCACACATTCTTAATTTGATTGTTTAGGATGGGTTGCAAGTTATTGCGAGTTTGATATCAAAAATTCGTGATAGTGTGCGGTATTTGAAGCGTTCCCCTTCTGGGAAACAAAAATTTGATCTTGCTGTGAGCCAATTGAAGTTGAATGGTTTGAAAAAAAGTCCCCATGGATGTTCCTACTAGATGGAACTCCACTTATGAGATGCTTGAAGCTGCATTACCTTTGAGAGATGCATTTGCTCGCTTGTACTTAATTGATAAGAACTATGACCACAATCCTTCAGACAAGGAATGGGAGATAGCAACGATAATTTGTGAGTGCTTGGAAGTTTTTTTCCAAGCCACATGTCATTTCAATGGCACATGTTTTCCCACATCAAATGTGTTTTTCCCTAAGATATGCAAGATACAAATGCAACTTAACAAGTGGGAGACAAGTGAATATGACTTTCTTCGTTTGATGGCTAAGCCTATGAGTCAGAAGTTTGTTAGGAATATGTATGAAAAGTTAAGTCCCATATCGGACAAACAGAAAAAGAGTTGGACCTTAATATACAATTGGATGACTCACCACTTACAAGGCTTAGCCTTTTAAGTGGATATGGGTCATTCAATGTATATTGGGTTCAGGCGATATGGTGTGGACTCCGTGGACACTCCCCAACGGATTGGGCCTGCGCGCATGGAAGACCGCAAGCGGACCAGACTCCCAACAAGTGGTATCAAAGCTGAAGGCTGACGATCTTTGGGCGGACTCAAACCCATTTGGTAGGCTTGCATGGAGACTCTCGATGGAGCGAGAAAAATCCAAAATGGCTCTCGATGGAGCAAGGATGTAGGCGGAGTGCTGCATGGAGGCTCTCGATGGAGTAAACAGATATACAATTGGATGACTCACCACTTACAAGGCTTAGCCTTTTAAGTGGATATAGGTCATTCAATGTACCTTGGGATCAGGCGATGTGGTGTGGACTCTGTGGATACTTCCTAACGGATTGGGCCTACGCGCATGGAAGACCTCAGGCGGACCAGACTCCCAACAAGTTTGCAAAATATTTGGGACGAGTCTTGGTTGGCACTCGCAGTTTCTGTAGTTCTTGACCCAAGATGCAAAATGGCTGTGGTGGAGTTTTATTATGAGCAAATATATGGCCCTTGCGAGTCCACCAGTTACATTGACAGGGTCACAGGGTCCGTACTATCTTTTCTAAGCTTTTTGATGAGTACGACAGTGGCGGAGGTGTTTTAGAGGGTAGTAGCTTGAGTCGAAGTCACGCAGTCATGGGTTCTTCCAAACATAACTCGGATGGTTTTCAGGAATGGTACGAAAAGGCACATGCTTCTAGCATCCATGCGTTACAGAAATCAGCGATGGACCAGTACGTGGAGGAGATTGTGTTTCCAAATACTGAGGACTTTAATATTTTACATTGGTGGAAGGTAAACAGTGGGAAATATCCTACTTTGGCAAGGATGGCACGTGATATTTTGGCTATTCCGGCTACTACAGTTGCTTCGGAGGTGGCTTTTAGTGTGGGAGGTAGGGTTATTGATGAAAGTCGTGCTTCTTTACTTCCGGATATCGTAGAGGCTTTGATGACTACCAATGATTGGATTGAATCCCATAAGAAAATAAGTAAGTGTATGTTGATTCTTTTTAGATATATGAATGTTCTTTATTGTAATTCTATAAAAATATTCTAATATTTTGTTACTTGCATACTTTCAGTTGATGAAGCAAGTGTTGCCAAACAACGATGTTAATAGAGGTAAAGGTAATCCATTGTTTCTTGTCTCCAATTAACTACTGAATCCCATTTGTCTGGCTTGAGTGGGATCTGCATAGGAGAGTGTTTATGAATCTTTTTGGGTTATGTGGATTTCACAGTAATAAGCTAGTTCTATGTTACTCAACCCAAAAAGTTACTGTACCCTTATGCTTATATAGTGCATATTACAGAACAAAAAAGTATTCAAATGTTCAAGGCATAGCATTTTGTGTCTTACATTTCCCAGGCTCCAAACGACTTTCCCAATGAAAACCTGAGTAATTCTAGAGGTTTTAGGTAGTAATAGATTAGATTAATTATGATCTGGCGCTTGTGAGATGTATGGAATTGCGTGGTCCTCCCAAATCATGAATTCCTAATGGTTGTTTGCTTTTCTGTTCAGGTGTTGCAAGGCCTAAAGATGGGTTCTAACCATATGCTTCTGACTTTGATATTGTTGATGAGGCTAGTAGCAAGAGGGGTTGTAACACTCAAGATGTTTAATTATGCTAATCATGCTTATTTAAGTATAAGTTAATCATAGATTTTAGATTATGTGATTTTAAGTGCTTATGTGCCCTTTATGGGCTATATGACACACACGAATTATATTTGAATTATATGGCATGTATATGATTTATGTGTTATGAGTCAAATTTTCTAAGACAAAACATAGAGATTCATAAAATAAGATTATGGGTCAATGTGGAAATATTATTGGGTCTTTATTTGAAGAGAATGTTATGTAAGGGTTCATTTGATAATTAGAACACCCATTTTCTAGACAATTCCAGACTTGGAAGGAAGAAAAATATCAGCCCCCACCCTCTCATTCCTTTCCAATGTGCTCTCCCTCTCTCATTCCTCTCAAGAAAAAAATCAAGAAGTCTCCCCATTTTCTACTTTTACGGCTCGTTTGAATGGAGGATTTGTTTTGGGTGGATTTGTAATGAGGGGGATTTGAAGGTGGATATGTAATGAGGGGTGGCCCCACCTTTTAAGAAGGGTGGATTTGTAATGAGGTGTTTGGATGAATATTTGAGAAGGGGGATTTGAAAGGTGGATATGATGGGATAAGGTGTTAAATGACTTATTTGCCCCCAATTTAGTATTTTAATGGACAAATTACGTTTATTTCATTATAATTACATTAAATACATATATACAATTAAGTATTGCATAAATTTGAATCAAATTATCTTTAAAAATTTTAACCTTTTTTTATTAAAATCCGAATTATTTAATTTCAATTTAGTAATTAAAAAGTACATTTTTTAATTATAGTAAATACATATTTATAACTAATTATTGCATATATTTAAATGTAATTATATTGGGAAAATTTTAACCTTATTTGAATTTTATTTTTGAAAGAAATCCAAATTATATATTTTCTATTTAGTAATTTAAAAAGTACATTTTGTGGTAGTTGAAAAAGAAAAGTAGGTGCACCAAATTTTGTTAGGTAAAAATGTTTTTACCAAAATTGTTTGGTGAAGTGGTCTATAAATACCACCACCTATCTCATATCACTGCACACACATCTATCTCCCTTTAAAAAATTACTTTGTAACTTTTATTTTTGACACCTCGAAATGGCACGCCGGGCTTGGAGCGAGGTGGAGGAGGAAATATTACTTACAAATCTTACAAGCCTTGTAGATCAGGGGGTTTGGCAAGCTGAGAACGGGTTTCATCCCGGCTACTTAGGAGTTCTTGAGAATCAAATGCGAGTTTCTTTCCCCGAAGCAGGTATTAAAGAAAATCATATCGAAGGAAAAATTAATAAATGGAAGCGTGATTATTATCTTCTAGACGCTATACTTCGAGTTCCGGGGTTTGGGTGGAATTCAAATGAAAATAAACTGGCGGTGGAAAATGATGTTTGGAATGAATTTGTTCGAGTAAGTAATTTTGAATTTGTTTCCAATTTCATATTAAATTTTGTTTAGTAAATGTATTAATTGTTTGCCTTAATTTTATGTAGGATTGGCCACATGTGAGACATTTTCAAGACAGGGAATTTCCAAATTTTAATCGTTGGGGCCATTGCTTTGTTCGACAAGAATAGAAGTTTGAAATTGTAAGAGGGTGGTCGAAGATTAAGTTCGTACTTTTGATAATAAATGTTTAAGGAATAAATTTGTATCATTCCGGTTTGTATCTCAAGTAATTATATTTAATTGAGATTACTAATGTTTGTCTACATAATGCAGTATTCATTTCTAAATTGGAGAAATTGAACTTACAACTTCATCCCGAATCGAATAGAAGTGCAAACGAAATACAAGTTATGAAACCTAAAAAAAAAACTAGAACAAAGTATGTCTTCTGACTTTGTTGATGTTGAACTTGCAAAGAACTTGTGGATGTGGAAGTATCGTCACTTGATTGACGTTCGGTTCGGACCGATTGCATTTGAATGAGCCGGTATCTTTCCTCATGAAACTGTAACAATGCTCCTTCTGCTTCATCGAACGTGTTGTATCTTTTCTTCAAGTTCCCCGGGTATCCATTAACCTGCAGTTCCGCGGTCTCCCAACTCGTATAGATTCCCGGATTACGGCCAACGAAAACCACCCAATAGTATTGTTTATCTTCACTTGTCATTGTAAAATCTACGAGAAAAGAGGAATGGACACATTTATAACATAATGGATACTAATATTATGTTGATATGTACTTGGCTCAGATAACTTTTTGAAAGGCACATAGTGCACCACTTGGCTACAACTTATGTTGCCAAATGGTGATTAAACCATTGACCCTCATATGTTGTCCTGCCAAGACAAGTGCCTCGCCTTCAAATTTGTCCATCATATCATCATAGCCTATGAATCGCAGTAAATTTCAGCCAAAAAAAAAACATGACAGCCATACCAAAAAACCACAAACCACACCACAGAGAAAACTGCAGAAGTGGATGCCCTAAAAACCAAAAAACCACAACAGCTCCTGCCATGACAGTAGCAGAACAGCAAGAGCCACTACAGACAACCAGAATAGGAAGTGGACGAAACAGCAGCCGTAGCAGCCAACTGGTACCATGACAGTAGCCTTACCATTTGCAAAATCCCACAAACACAAGTTGTCAAAGACCTAAAACAAGCTGGTACCATGACAGGAGCCACAAGCAGCCACAAAACAAGGCACAAAATCCCCCAACAGCCATAAAACAAGCTATCAAAGACCTAAACCAACACTTGGGCTCAGACATTTATAGCATAATCAAAGTAGCACTACCCTTTGCAACTAACTTGCCATTCAGGCCGTCAAAATTGGCAAAGGCAATACCAACTAATACATTGTAATCAAAATTGCATCATTGCCCCCAAAAAAAAAGCCAAAAATCAACACCAAAACTCCCCAAGAAACAAGGGGGAAAAGTAGCCAAAAACTACCAACAAAGCAGGCCAACAAAGCTGTCCAAACAAAAGATAATAACTGCCCACAAAACTGCACAGAAAGTGCACCAAAACAGTCCAGAAAAACTAGCAAATCGGCCAAAAAACCAGCCCACAAACCTGCACAAATACAGCCAAGAGAGCAGCCAAAAAAACAGCCGACAAACCGGCCAAAACACTTCCTATCAACCAGCAATAAAACATGCTCAAAACACCCCATACACTAGCAATAAAGCAGCTCATAAACCAGAAAAAAAAACAGCCCGTAAACCACCAATAAAACAGTCTCAACACAGCTCCTAAACCATAAACAATGCAGCCAACAAAGCCGGCCAAGAAATAGCCTGTCAAGTATCAATAAAACATGCTGAGAATAACTACAACCTTGCACCCACCCACCCACACACACACACACACACACACACACACAACTGAACTGTCTACATAATAGAAGCACCAAAACTGCCCAAAAATAAAAGCCCAACAAATAGGCCAGATGCTTATCCAAAGACCTGCAGAAAAACAGTCCTCAAACCTGCAGAAAAAAACTGCCTAGAAACCACCAAGCAAAAGTGGCCACAAACTGCCCGTAAACCAGCCAAACTGCACAGAAAACAGCCCACAAAATAGGGTACATAACAGCCCGCAAACCTGCAGACAAATAGTGCAAAAAGCAGCCACAAAACAGCCCAGAAACCAGCCAAAAATAGCCAGTAAACCAGCAATAAACATATTCAGAACAGCCTGTAAACCAGCAATAAACATATTCAGAACAGTCCGTAAACCAGCCAAACTTGCGCACACACACACACACATATACCTGCACAGTCCAGAAAAATCACAGCCACAACCTGCACTGTCCATTGACCAATAATACCCAAAATAGCAACAAAACAGTGAGGAAGTTGCACAAGTTATAAAGTGTTGGGCTCAGACAATTGTATCATACTCAAAGTAGCACTACCATTTGCAATTAAGCTGCCATTAAGGCCGTCAAAATTGGCAAAAGCAATACCAACTAATACATTGCAATTATCATTGCATCATTGCCCAATCGAACAACACAGAAAACAGAGCTGATTCTGGCCCAGATTATAGCACAAATGCCTTCATTGTTGTCAATATGAGTACGAACTAATACAATATCAGGATATTAACATTGCATCATCATTGTTGCCCTACAAATTTCCACAAAAAGTGCCCTGTACCCCTCAACGCATCACATGGATCATCATCGTTGCCCTAACAACTTTCAAGTAGTGGTTAATTACAAAGACAAAAAGGGGCCTATTCCCTCAAATAACATGTTTTAGGCAAATTAACTTAGTACAATAATTCTTTACAAAAAGGAGTAAACACATCCTCCACCATTTTGTACAAAAAGGGCCATAATTAGTAAGACATCCCTACGCATTCTTCAATTTGATTTGGCCCGATAATACGGCCTCGACCCATGCTTGTTTGTAGTTCTCCGGTATGCCGTAGAATGTGTCCACATTTTCTTCAGCAGACACAATCATGGTGTTTAAAGCAAACCTATCAATCATCTCAAGGTCAAGCTTCATTAGCTCAGTAAACACCTTCTCTCTTTTGGCAGAGAGTCAGTCCTCATATCCAACCGCATCGGCAATCTTGTTGAACGCCGTATTGCTTTGAGCTAATAAATTCTCCATTGCCACATGAATGGACGCCTCACTTACGTCCACCTTTGCCTTTTTCTTTGGCCTTCCTGGCACGACATTGCAAGTGGGAGCATTGGTATTGCTTCTTGGAGTATTGGCATTGGTTCGTGTTGCGGCCACTCCGGCATTGCTTGTTGGAGTTCCGGAAGAAGTTGATATGTCAACAAATGGCGTCTCACGTGAAAACACGGTGTCACCATTTGCAAATGTTGGAAGATAGCATTCATTCAATATGTCATTGAGGTCTATATTGGCTTCATCATGAGGGGTCTCAACAACTTCTTCCACTTTCGCCGCATCCTCGGCTAAATCACCGGTGGCCCTATCCCTCCCAAATAAGAATTGCCAACTCTCAAACATGGGGAAAGACTTCCCATTCGTCCCTTTCGCTCTGGAATTGGACTGTACATTTACAATGACATACATTAAGTGGGAGGCGAACAACAATCATAGTAAGTTTAAATGTATGCGGGGAGAAGTTACTTTCTCATATTCTTTCCACACGTTTTCATCATCCACCACAATGGAATTAGTGGTATGGTTCCAACCGAACCCACTAAGACGTGTGATGTCGACAATTACACCATACTTTTCCTTCCACCCCTTCACCTTTGACTCAATGTTGGGTTGCGCTTTAAGCGTCGTCCCAGGCAATCTCTTCTTCAACTCCTTTTCAACTTCATTAAAGTAGCCCGGCTTGAAACCATTATGAGCTCTATATTTATCACATATACACTCCATCATGGCACCAATTAGGGCCTTCACTTCCGCAAAGGTCCATAACCTATGATCTTGTTTTTTCCTACGACTCGTTGGTTCAGATTGTGAAGTTCCTTCACTTTCCATTGGTATCCTAACCTGATTTAAATGATGATTACAATTTCACATAGATATTGTACTCATAAAAAACAGTATTCTTACATTCAAATAGTTCACATGACCATTGTTCAACAAGTTTAACATGTCCAACAGATACATATAATTAGCATAAATAAATAACACGTCTAGATTATTACATTCAAATTCAGTTACACGAATCTTAATGGTTACCCCCTGGATTAGCTAACCAATCATTGTACATTTGGGTTGCCAAGTTATCCCGAAATTGTGTCCATTCGTTTGTAGGATCGACATTTGCAATGTACACTTCATGTGGTACATTATGTAGGTTCGCCTGCTCCCACGCCGTGTATTCAGCCTCAACGGGATCCACCGCCATTGTACGCTTAATGAGATTATGGAGAAGGATACATGCAGTGACGATGCGACATTGAGTCCTAATGGGGTAGAAAGAGTAAGATCTCAAAATCCCCCATCTCATCTTCAGCACCCCAAAGCATCTCTCGATAATATTTCGTGCCTTAGAGTGCTTCATGTTGAAGTACTCCTCTCGGCTCTGGGGCATGTGTCCTTGCCTCCAAATGTTAATGTGGTATCGTTGACCTCTGTAAGGTGCTAATAATCCCGGCCCATTAGTGTAACCAGCATCGGCGAGGTAGTAACGACCTTCAAATAAGATTAGTTGCCCTACATGAGTATGTTTACAATAATGGTGACGTATGTTCACTATTGGAAATGTGTTGAAGTCACATACCCTGTGGAATTCTCAACCCATGAGCCCTTAGCAAGGCATTTCGGAGCACTCTTGAGTAGGTGGCAGAGCCTTCCCAACCAGACAACGCGTAAACAAATTGTAGGTTACGACTACAAACTCCTAACACATTTGTTGCGTAGTCACCCTTCCTTGACCTATATCGTGCCTTGTGTTCTGTTGGGGGGAGAACAGGTATGAAGGTACCGTTTAAAGCCCCTAGACAATTCTACGATACAGAATGGTATTTTTATTACAATACTTAATTTATAATGAATAAATGCATTACTCGAACTTAAGACATAAGATTTATGTACCTCAAACCACTTCCACCTAGCATCCGGCTCATTGGCAGGAATAGGCTGAGGATGATACCACAAGACATTGTGAAGGCGAATCACCGCGATCAAAACTGCATTGAAATGCCTACTAATTGTTTCCCCCGATCTCCAAAATTGTAAAATGGTACGCCTATTCTTCGTATGGTGTGACAGGATCCACAAAAATATCGCCACCTTCTCTACAACGGTAACATTCCTAGATGGCTCTAGCCCATTTTGGATAAGTAATTGGCACAACGCCATGAATGTATGCTTGTTTACCCTCAAATTGTCATGACAAGTTTTGTCATTCCCCCGTACCAACCTATTAAGTGCGTCCAGTTGGCTTTGGTAAACATTAGGATTGGCACGAAGATGAGGCTTTTGTCGAAGCCTTTGTCGATTCCTCTCAGCAATCAACTCCGTAATTAACAAGTAAAGTTGAATAACGCTATTGAGTACTCAAATCATACATAACGTTGCTACCAATGCCCTACGGTTTGTCTTCTTCCTTCGTTCACGGTTCGTTAGTCTTGCCATCTGTTTTAAGGCAAATGTAAATTTACTGCAACTAATACTTTTGGACAATTCCAATTATATTAGGGCAAGTCAATGCATTTTAATCATTACACATACAATTTTGCAAAATCAATATGTGGCAATCAGCAAGGTGTCCAAAATTAGGGCAAAATCAGTAGGACATACCAAAAAGGGGGAAAGTAAACGTGCAACTCATTCAACCTAACGCAGAAAGAAGCTATCCTGTTATGTGACACAATGCATTTTACTTTTCAGCTTCTCCTCCTTTTTGTTCAAAGATTGAGCATCGTACAACTATAACCAATATCTATCCAAAATAAAGCATGTTTTTTAAAGGAAAAACTCCCTACACCTATCATGTTGAGTTGTGCTTAACTAGGAAACAAAGAGAAGATATTAGCTACAGCATTTCCCAAGGTCTCATATAAATTTTATTGCAGGAAGCAGATTGTAGCTAATATGATGTGCGATCCCAAATTGAGGAATATTCGATTATATTTGTCTTTTCATTGCAGGTAAAAGTAAAGAGAAGAGGAGATGATACCAAATATGTGGCTAAGGTATCACTTGTTTGTAAGAAAAGAAGTGTGTTGTCTTCTATGTTCTTTTCATTGTATTGTGTGTAATATGACTTTTTAAGGGCATATTCTGGATGTTTATCGATGTGCCATGGTGGTACTGTTATTCTATTTTGCCTTTTAGGCCACTCGAGACCAGTAAAATCCCTAGTAGCCTACAGAATGGAGTTGTTAAGTTGTGAACAACAATAGATGATGAAAATACAGTAAACCCATGTCAGTCAAGGAAGTAGGAAGTTCAAAAAATGATGCCATTTTGGTCCAATAGATAGATAATTGCCCCCTTTCTGTCTTTTGATTGCTACCATCAGTACTTCCACCAGACAAATAAGAGAAACTTGCATCAGGACCAGTTATTGTGTGCAGTCTGCATACTTCAGAAACACCATGAAATTGGTTTCTGCGAAAACATGCTACTTTTGAACTTCTTTAATTTCATACTTTTCAGTGTTCCGAGAGTAGAGACACTTGGCTATCCAACAAAGTGGTGGAACTTAATCCTCATGTCCGAAGATTAGTGAGTATTCAGTCACTGAATACTGGTTCGAGCCCATGTCGCAACTCAAATCGTGGTTCAAAATGCACAGAATGAGAAAAAAAAACTATTTCGAGTTAGGGTAACTCAGATCTACAAATCGTTCGACAAAATTTGGGCAAAATCAACATATATGGACTTTCACAGATTTATAGGGCAACTCAGATAAGCTATGGAGTTCCTTGGGTGAAAAATCAAACCCAACATCAAAAACCCCCAAATCGATCAAAAGTTCAACCCAAACGGAACACAGAACAAACGATCGCAAATGGAGTGAACAACCATACCTCAGCCCGTGTAAAGAAGAAGACGAGGGAGAGTTGTAACCGTTGGTAAGGCGGTGGAGTCACCGGAGTTCGTCGGCGACTTCCTCTTTTCTCTCTCTCTCTTCTCTCTCTTCGTTGGTCTGGGTAAAAGGATACGATGCAACAAGAAATGGGATGAGAAAGGATAAATGGAAGGGGGATTTGGAGGGGTAAAACCGTCCCAAAACCTCCCGGATTTGCCAACGACAGGGTCGGACCTCGCCTTCACAAATCCGGCTTCAGCCGGAGATGAATCATGTACAGTATTTATCTCCACCTTCCAAAAATCTGAACCAAACACCGGATTTGAGCCAAAGCCGGAGTAGAAATCCGGGGGATTCACATATCCCCCTTCATCTGATCCATCCAAATAGGCTGTTAGGGTTTTGGTTCTAGGGTTCAATCAAGTTCTTAGTGCAAGATTCAATCTCAAATCCATCTCTTACCCAAGTGTTGGAAGCAGTGGCGGCTCCACAGCCAACCAACCATGGTCACATGACCACCCAAAAAAAAAAAAAATTGTTAGAATACATGTAGAAATTTTAGGGTAGCCCATATTTTGAACACCCAACTCAAATGTCAATGAACACCCAATTTTAATATTCTTGAACACCTAACTCAAAAACAAATTGAACACCAAACTCAAAACTAATGGAATACTCAATCACAACTCAATTATATATAACTCATCAATCTAGGTAATTCGCGGATCAAAAAATCTAGGTAATTCATATTGAACACTTACCACATTACCTAAAATAAAACTCACAAACATAATGAAAAAGTAAGAGAAAAACAAGAATATATTAGTGTTTTGGTTGGCTCCTTACTTTCCTTTGAGTTTGGTTCTCGAGTGGCGTTCGCCGGTGTGCCCTTGATCAGTTAAATATTTATACTCTTTTCAAAGATTTATAAAGAATTTTTTGCTAATAAAAGAAATGCATTAGTGTAAGTATTATGATCTACGTTCTCTCTTCATCTTTATTGTCGATGGACTAAATGTGTTGATTTTGCGTTCATGACAATAACTACTTTTTTTGTCTAGTTAACTTATAGAATTACGAAGAGAAAGTTTAAAAAAAAATTCAACTACATTGCAGAACCCCCCATTAATTTGAATAATACTCCTTCGAATTAAAGATTAGGATAGAAAATCTCATCATATCATCTTAAAGAAGAACATATTTTCAAAAAGGCCAACCCCAGCATATTCGCTACAATTTCTTTCAAACTTGTTCTAGTAGATTAATACGTCGGTTAAACGTTGGCACAAAATATGAGAACTCATCAAGGACAATGGCAAAATTTTACCCCCTCCATTCTCGAAACGTTGTCTCCTACGCAGTAAGATAATTATAAAAAAAAACTATTAAAAAATATAAGTATTTATTTTTAAGTTCTCATTTTGCATTGTAGTTAATTTTTTCAAAATATAGGCAATGTTTTTTTACCGCACTATTTATATTAATATTTTTTATTTTTTATATGTATTATCGGTTAATAGATCAGCTAGTAGAAGTAAGGTAATTTCTGAACACCCTATTATAAATTCCTGGAGCCGCCACTGGTTGGAAGCTCTCAATCCATGGTTTAAACCTAAAAGAGGTAATTTTCTTGTAGTGAGTTTAAATAGAAATCTGTCCAGAGATTTACTGGAATTCGTACCCTAAGCCACGAATTTTTAGACATAGTAAACCATCTTCAAAAATTACGAAATTTTTATGGGATATTCCTCAATGAGTCTGCAATGTTGTGTAAAAATTTGGGATTAATATTCCTTAAAACGAAGTCTATAAAAATCTCGCACTAAACTGCACTCTATTTTACTGCTGCTGCTGAACCTCTGTTTTGGCCTTCGGTTTTTGATGAGTTTGACCTAGTTTTCCATCACGTTATTTTCTATAATTTTTATGTGAGGTACCCATATGTGTCTAGTATATCGTGTCCAAAAATTAGAGTAAAAATCAAAGAGAATAATTTTAAACAATTCGTTTACTAAGCTGCATTCTGTTTCGAACAGTGCTGAATTCTGTAGTCTTAGTCTTTGTTCTTTTAATTCAAAGGCATAGTTCTTGACCTTGTTAATTTTTGGACTAATTTTGATAGCATATGCATATAAGTGATCTTTATGTGGTAAAAGCATTAGGACGTAGTTCTGTATGGTTTGTTCTCAAGAATTCTTTAAGTGAAAGTACGTTGAGTTGTCATTTTAGGTAACATGCATATGCATTATTGTTTTCAAGAATTCTTTGTGTAAATAATATATGTGCATATACAATACATAGGATTTGGTGATCAAGTGAAGGATACAAGGGATACAAGTTGATGTTTAGTTGAAGTGTAAAGGAAGGTGAGTAACCTCATACTTTGAAATGAGAATTTTTATGAACTTCTTTTCTATGAAGTGTGGTTGGTTTTCCTATGCTTTGAAGTAACGTGCCTATGTTATTGGAGTTTTATGTTATAATGTGGAATGGATCTCAATGTGCTTTCGAAGATGTTACAAGCCCATATATGTTGTAAGTTTTACTCCCTCCGTCCCAAATTGATTGTCCGGTCCGCAAAACGGAGTGTTAAAAATAATACAATTTTTGCAAGAAAAAATCAAAAGTTTTTCAACAACATACTAGATATCAATGAGTATTTTTAATTTGTGAAAAAAGTTTGAATTTTTTCTTGAAAAAATTGCATTATTTTTAATACTCCGTTTTGCGGACGGGACAATCAATTTGGGACGGAGGGAGTAGCTTATAAAGTGTGTATGTCATGTCCTTGATTTATTGTATGTGCCCGCTGGTGGATTCCATAATAGCCAGCAATATGTGCCCACTGGTGGGTTCTATAATAGTCAGCATTATGTGCTTCCCTGGAGGGTTCTATAATGTCCAAGTATGTACCTTCCTGGAGGGTTCTATAATATCTAGGTATGTGCCCTTGCCGATGGGTACCAATGATCGGCCGGGATCCCAATATGTGTCATGTATGTATATGTATGTGGTAAGCCTGGCGGTAGTGGCTATGTAAATGTATTCGAGTACTTCGTGTTTTCATGTGAAATGTCTTTTGATTTTCTTTTAAATATTCGCAACCAATGTGCTATATGTGAGTTGAATATTCAAAACCCAAATTAGAGTATGAGCCTTACGCACTGAGCTTTCAGCTGACGGTTTAATTATCAATTTCAGGTGATGAAGTATGATAGCTTATAGGTGCAATGTTTTGTGCAAGTTTGGGCTTATGGAATCGTTTTGCATACAGAAAGGAAGTAAGTAGAAAGAAGACTTGTATTTTTGGGCATGTTTTGTGCTTGTTTCCCTTATGATCAATGATGTATATAATTTTTGTAATGTGATGTACATAAGCTATGTAATTTAGGGAAGACTATGGACGTTCATGCTAATGTAATTATGATATCATGAAAGTTATCGATGTATGGATGCTCTAGACCAAATGGGTTGTGCTCATTTTGCTTAAACTTAGTTATGGTTACTTTTATTAATAGACTCCCTAAATTTAAGTGAAATTTTCTTAATCGCTTCCACAAATGTTCATTTTTTTTAGAGCACTTTTTCTGAGCCCATTTGGTTATGTAAGAAGGCTTTGTTGGCTGGTCATGGGCCGTAATTCCCTTTTAAGGGGTCTAGGGATAGCGGGACGTGACATGGGTGGTGGAGGAGGGCTCTCCTTTTGTTTTCAAATAGATGGAGCTTGGCAGAAACAAGGAATTGCAAATACTGCCATCCTCATGGACAGTTTGCTTCTTATTAATTTTTTGCGAAAAGATATTAAACCAGATGAGTGGTTATGTAATAGGTTGAACTCTATATCGATTGTAAATTTTAGTAAAGTCTCAGTGCACGGAAGGGCTAGTTATTGTATGATTGTTGTATTTTGGTAATGGTATAGTCTGGATCTCCCCTTCTCTCCTCTCATTTTTTGGAGGAAAATAATTTATTTTTTTCCTTTTTTAAAAAAATTTTGAAAATTCTGGAATTTTTTTTTTAAAAAAAAAGGTCGGATTCGGATTTCGGATCGGATCCGATTTTTTCGGATTGTCACTATCGGATCTGAGCTTTATCGGATTGGATCGAATCTGAGTCTTTTCATATTCGGATCCGAATTTGCCGGATCCTGATCGGATCCGGCCTATTGACAACCCTAGATTGAAAAGGAAAAAGTAAAAAGGTCAAATTTGTAATTTGACTTTAAAACTTCAATCTTGTCAGACCACTGGCTGCAAAATTCAGTAAGTAAATTGCTTTTCCCACCCCCCTGACACCACACCCCTCCCGACCCCACACTCCTTTCCCAATATTACCCTCCTCCCTTTCTGTTCCGCCCTTTTTAATTTCTTTCTTTCTTTAATTTATTTTATATTATTTATTTAATTTCTATAAATACACCATTTCTACATTTAAAAATATAATTTAAAAATTAAGTGTTCCAATTTTTAATTCAGTTGAACCAGGGCGAAGATCCTTTTTTTTTTATCATTTTATTCTAAATGGTCATAATAAATTTTTTGCTATAAGATCTTTCAACGAGCACTCTAAAACTCATTATTTAGTTTCAGGGCTTCCTTAGGGTGTCCATTGAAAGGCTTTATAACAAAAAATTTATTACGACCATTTAGAATAAAATGATCATAAAAATAATATCTTTACACCCATTCAAATGGATTGAAAATTGAAACACTTATTTTTTTAACTATTTTTTTTGTAATATATATAGGAAAAAAAGAAAAAAAGATAGTCGGATTCATTAGAAAAATAATTGTATTCATTAAACAGTCGGAATCAAACGGATTAATTTTTAACTATATATTTTAATATATAAATGGTGTAAAAAAATAAGTGCTTTAATTTTCAATCCGTTTGAACCGGTTCATATTTGACCCGCGATCCGTTTCAACCCGCTCAAACCCGCCCATTTGCCACCTCTAAATTAAAAAAAGAATTGAAAATTAGAAAATAAATATGGTATTGGTCTAGAAGTATCCCCACATAGTTGCCTATTGCAATTGAATAATCAAAATCACACACGGATTGCCATGCATGCACGATTTTGCATATTATTGTTTTATTTCCATTCCAATTCCGCTATGGAAAGAAAGAAAAGGAAATAAAGAGAAAACAAAAGGAAAAAAATTTCAAATTTGAATGAAAGAAAAGGAAATGAAGAGAAAAAAAAAGAAAAAAAATTCTAATTGGAAAGAAAGAAAAGAAAAGGAAATAAAAAGAAATAAAATTCTAACCGGAAAAAA
>BPLS01028243.1:52538-105290 GCA_019656275.1 Rhododendron kiyosumense
CCCCCCCCCATTTCAAAACTCAAAATTTTTAAATACTTATAACTTATATTTTATATATTCGTTTTTGAAAATATATATATATTGAAAATCTACTCAACAAATCCCATATTCAACATAAAATTTTGTATAGGAAAAAGTTTTAATTGGGGTGTTGGCTATTCTTTTTAAATTTAAAAATGTTTATGTTGAAAGAGAAGTTGGGTGAACAAAGCAACATAATTTCAAAATTTATAAGAAAAGGCTACTAAGATTCTAATAAACATTAAAAACGTAGGTAAGACGGTTGTCAAGGTTTATTTGCCCCTCGCTTCGTCCTTGATTTTCGTTTATGAATTTGTGAGTTCATTTTTTTAATTAATTAATTAATCAAACATCTAAAGATTACATACAAGTAACACTTAAAAAATTTAAATTGGGGAGATGGGGTCAAAAGTAATTATGTTTCGATTGTTTCATGCTGTTCCTTTATGGGGTTGTGTTCAGGTGGGTTCAAGAATTGGTGTTCTCATTGTTTTTTTCGTCGTCATGTCCCTTTTTCTCTGGCTTCGTCTCCTCTTTGTTTCGCCGGTCTCCCACCGGTTACCACTCTTGGGTGTAATCGGTTTTAGCTTAACACCAAGGTGCAGTCCTAGCGACAGGTGGTGGCGAAGTCTCCCACCGATTACCACTCTTGGGTGTAATCGGTTTTGGCTTAAAAGCAAGGAGGAGTCCTAGCTAGGGGCAGAGCCAGAAATTTTGTTAATGTGGTCAAAAATTATATTCATATGCAATATATTTTTTTAACGCACAAGTCAAAAAATAACTAAATTAAAAGGTTAATTATAAGATCGATATGCACTAATAATTCATTTTTGCCTCATAATTGGCCCCAAAAGACTTGTTATATTTGAAAAATAATACATAGTCTTATTTCTAGCACTATCAACTCTCGAAAAGAGGAGAACGTTTGAAATTTCTATGCACTTAAAACAAGTTGGGGCAATTTAGATATTTTTTGTAGGGTCAAAATAGCTAAATTATATCTATTCCTATGAAAATTTGGGGTCAAATTAGTAAAAATAAGGTAAAAATTATATCCACCCCTACTTTGATAGCCAGTGGGGTCGGCCGCCCTCCTTTGTATCCATGTGCCTCCACCCCTAAGGAGTCCTTACGGCAGGTGATGGCGTGGTTGTGACTCTGTGTTTACATCCTAAAATGTACCACCCAATGAGAAAATTACACGTGGCACCGAGTGATGCGTTAGCCATACAGAACATGTCCTAATTGAACCCAAAATACATAGGATTATGGGGTTTAATGGTGATGCTATTTTAATACTAAACGGTATCGTTTTGGTTTGAACCGACGATGTTTGGGTTGCATTTAAAGACGGTTTAAAAAGTGATTAGATTCAGCCGTTGATTAAAGCTTTGTGATCATCGAACGGTGTCATCACTGCCTTATTTTATAACTGAAATTGGATGCAATTGCAGGGAATCATTTGGGAAGCCAAACGTGTGACAGTAATTCACGTTGCATAAAAACAAGAGAACCACGATCCAGAAAATGGCCACGAACACCGTTATCGAAGCATGAAGGGAGAGAAGAAATTCTGGAAATATCAATGTAACCGTTCGAAGGTCCCTCTCAACCGATTTATGTGGCAAACGTGGGCATCAATCGAAGACGTGGAGATAGAAGATCGAAGGCATGCCCAGCGTCTATAAATAGAAGAGTAAAGTAAAGAGAGAAGTACCCACAAAAATTCATATCATCTAACAATTCATACAAAATGATTGCTCAGAGATCTATCGTAGATTAGTATTTAGTTTAGAATATGATCTTTTTTGTAAGTTGAAGACTTATTTGCATGTAAGACTACTTTCGATTAAATTCAAGTTCTCTTATTTTCTTTTAAGTTTTTTCTTACGAAAGAATAGTCGTTTGTAAGTCCACTTTTGATTAAATTCAGTGTGCTTATATTTCTGCATTATTCTTGAGAGAGTCTTAAGAGTGTTTGCATACAAATTTACCTTTGATTAAATTCAGCTTTGTTTGTGTTCAATCATCTTTTCTGATTCAAAGTGCGTCAATCTTTTATTTGGTTGATACCTTAAGGAAAAATCCTCTTAATTGAGGTAATCGAACGGATAATACAGTTGTCTGATTTAAATTAGTTGTTTCAAATCAATTTGAAAAAAATAATTTCTTCTTTGAAATTAGTTCTTTTCTGGCACGCCCGCACACAATCATTTGCCATTTGATTGAGCTAATTCAGCCCAAACACTCTGGCCGTTGCAAGATTTGGAGGTGATGACCAGTGGTGGTGTCAAGAGGTGGTGGCTGCTTAGACTAGTGGCGGTGATGGTGGTGTTTGGAGGTGGTGGGTTGCCTGCCAGGATGCGGTGGACGACGATCTTGATGCGGCAGTGGTTGAAGATTGTTTCGGATGGTTAGTATTAGGTTTTGGGCTTCTTGGGTTGGGCTTGACCCAATGTTTGAATGGACTTTGCATATTTAAGTGTTTCAGGCTTGGCCCCTAGCAGTGGCGGACCGAGTGAGGGGCACGTGGGATCATATGCCTCCACTCATTTCACCGACTCTATATATATAGATTTTTTGAATTCACCTTAGACCTCTTGTAAATGATCGCAATCGTTCATTTTTTAAAGAATAATGTTTAAGCTATATCTATGTTTTCAACTCATTTGGATACCCCCAAGCGTTTCATCTATGTTTTCAACTTTCAATTAGAATTAGGATTGCAAAATATGAATCAAAACATGAATGAATAATCAAGCACTTAGCAGGGTTTGATAGAACTAGTTTTTTTTAAAAGGAAAGCTAAGAATATGTTCTTTACAAAATTAACGTGTCCGATCATTTGTGCGAGACTCAATGTGAACCCGCACATTAATTGAAGACTTTTTGTCTCCGAAATTTGTACACGTAGAGTTATTAAAAAAAAAAACTGATGAACGTGTGACAATATTAACGCATATAGTCAAGGTGCACAAATTTGCCCAGGTAACTAGTTATTAAAAAACGTATATAGTTTAAACAGTGTTACAATGTTATTTATCATGAATGCGAAGATTATTTTAGTGTGGTTGTGCTTAATTATAACTCGGATTTTACCGTTATGAAAAAATTGATGTCCCCACCATGTAAAATTTTTGAGTTCCCACTAGCCCCCCCTTTTCTGTTGCTTTGTCCCATCAGGTGTTTTATTTGTCATTTAACCTTTGTTTGGTTTTTCTTCCTCACCCCCATCTTATGTACCATTTGTAAGTTTTTCTCAATACTTTTGCCTATTAAAAAAATAAAACCAATCGGTGGGGTTGTGTTTCTTGTAGTTGTTGGTGACTTCATCTTCAAAACCAAACAGGGAACAGAAGCGCTGGAGTATTGGACCCTGTCAGATGGCTAAAACGACGTTGTTTGGTGTCAGGGCAGCACCTGCTGTGCTTTATAGCACGGCAGAATTCCCCAATCAGCCTATAGCATTCTCTTGGCGCGAAAACCACCCAAAAATTCCCGCCATCTGCTCTCTGATTTACTAGTTGAGTTTGAGTTTGTGTTGAGAGCGAGAGAGAGAGACTAGGGAGAGCCAGAGAGAGAGAGAGAGAGAGAGAGAGAGAGAGGACGATGGCGGACGAGCAGCCAACAATGGCCGGAAGGCGCAGGAGCAGAGGATCCGTCTCCTCGTCACGCTCCGAAGCCCTAGAACGCCTGAAATCCCTCCGCGGCGGCGACCGCCGCGGTGGCGGGTACCAGATCAAGATGGAAGACCCCATCTACGACACGGTTGCCGACGACGTGTACGACGCCCTCGTCTCGAAGCGCCGCGAGGAGTTCCGAGGGTTCATCGTCGACGACGACGGCCTCGGGTACGGCGACGAGGGCCAGGAGGAGGACTGGACCATGGCCGGAGTCCCCCTCTCTGACGAGTCCGAGGGCGAAATCGAGAGACCCAACAAGCAGAAGAAGAAGGCGGCCGCCGAGAAGAAGAAGGATCCGTCACAGCCGCCTAAAAAGCCCTCGGCTCTGTCCACCGCGGCCGCGTTGATGGGTAAGCAACGCCTCTCCAATATGTTCACTACTTCGGCTTTTAATAAGAAGAGTAGTAGTAGTAATAGTAAGGACGATAAGGGGAACAATTTGTCTTGTGATAGTATTGTTGACGATATTATTGCCGAATTTGCTCCTGATGAGTCCGACCGGGAGAGGCGGCGGAGGGGGCACCTGAATTTAGTCTCAGGGCTTGTGAGGACTACTTCTACTACTAGGTCAATTAAGAATGAAAACCCTACTTTTGATAGTGTTGATAGGATGGTCAAGCGTGAGCCAGCTAGGGCTAGTTCAAAAGAAGAACAGGAAATTGGAGGGGCCAAGGAGAGTGAGTTGATAAGGGAAGCTGAAACTGGAATGGATTTGGATACTAAGATCGGTGGCGATTCGGGTTTGCAATTGGTTGAAGGTTCAACGAGGGGGATGGTGGATAAGGAGAGCATGGTGAATGGAATTGAAGCGAAGGTGGAGCCGGGGGTGAAAGAGGGGGGTTTTACTCTCAATGCCACGATCAAGGAGGAAAAGAATCCGGCATTGAGTGCGACTGCTGGGTGGCAGGCGGTTAGGAATGCAGGAAATGGGAGTATCGGGCTTGATGGAGGTGAGATGAATCCTGCTTTGAATAGTGAAGAGAAACCTGATTTTGAGCTAGATTTGGACGGGTCATTGCCTTTCTACATACTTGATGCTCACGAGGAGTTTTACGGTGCTAACGCGGGTAACGTTTATCTGTTTGGGAAGGTATGGCGCTTATTTTGATCTTGTCCATTGCATTTTATTGTTTATGCTAACGTTTTAGTTGCGGATAAATCATCCTAAGCTTACATGTTTGGTTGCGTGCACATCATCCTAAACTTACATATTAATTCTCCTTGCTTAAGCATTACACATACTTCTCTTTAGTGGCAAAGGCATCATGCAATGACCTTGTTTCTTTCTTCTCCTTATTTTACTCGCATTATAAATTGTTGGCATGTAGGAGATAATCAAATTGTGAATACAGTCTCATCTGTTCAAGATGATACTTCCATTTTTTTTGCCTTCTCAATTGTACTTTGCATGATTTAATCATTGTTTTGAGGTGACAAATATCATTTTCTTTCATCCAAGTGTGAAGAAACACAAAATTATGCTGCATCCTTCCCTTTTCAATTCATTTTACAGTTCTCAATCTTGACCATTAAGCTTCAGAGAGATGAACATCACAGAAACGGTAAGATTCATGGATATGTACTGGCATGTTAGTTTTAAAGGATTTGTTACAAAGGTTATGGTAATAAAGCCATGATATATCAATTGATGGTTGACATCTCATTGGAATTCAGGTTAAAGCAGGAAGCACGTACTCCAGTTGCTGTGTGATTGTAAAGAACATGCAAAGATGCATCTATGCAATTCCAAATGGATCTCTGTTTCAGCATGACATTATTATGAAGCTTGAGAAAGATGTTGAAGAGTCGCTAATTTCTTCTACATGTTTTCGTACCAAGTTGCAAGTAATTTCTTTGCTATTGCAAGCTTTTATACCGATACCTAATGTCCATTTGAACGTAGTATTTACGGTTATTGTTATATATGTTGTCAAAGTGTATTTTATTAGTCTTCTATTCTGTTGGGCTTGTCTAGTACCCTAGTTAACTTAATTGTAGCTTTGTGTTTACGTCATTAAGAACATTAGCAACATACATGATACGTTCGTCATCTGGCTGAACATTTTGCACCGGCCTCTTCCGTAGTTACAAGCACCTCTCCCTTTGGTCTATATTCTTCTTTGTCTCCTTTTGTTGATTTCTGAAGTGTAGCCGCTTTAGCACAGTGATCTCCTTATCCTTGGTCCTTGAAATTCCTTCAGACATTTAATCTCATAGATTACTATAGCACCTCTCCCTTTTGGTGTACATTCTTCTTTGTCTCCTTTTGTTGATTTCTGGAGTGTATCTGCTTTAGCACAGTGATCTACGTATGCTTGGTTCTTGAAATTCCTGCAGACCTTGAATCTCATAGATGACTATAGCCCTCCTCTCCGATGAATTCTATTCCGGGAGAACCTAGCTTCCATTTTGCTCTTTTTGCATTTCTCCCCCCTCGATCTGCACTCCTAGCCCTTTGACAACCTTAGTCGGTCATCGTCGAGTGTCGCCGGAGTTTCACCTTTACTTTCCGTCACTTATGTGTTCTCATTGTTGCATCTGAGGTCTGAATCAGAGATATTGAACTCAGCCCGTATATACTGCAAAACCAGACGTAGCTTCAAAACTTGACCCCACCGACCCACAGCTGCAAACAAGGCCAAAATCAATCCTGAACCAGAATCACCTAGCATCGTGTGACAGGATGGCAATTAGACAGATACAGAAATTAGACCCAAATCAGAACCATAGTCCTTCAGCAAATTGGCATTATATCAGTCTCTCTTCATTTTCATCATGTTTGCGGATAACATGTAAGAATTTAGTATTCGTTTGAATGTCATGGGTGAGCCTATTCTTTGGGTTGCCATTGATGTAAGTTTTCCCATTAGAGTGGTAATTAGAAGAATGTGTGCCCTAGTCTTCGATAGTTTAAAGGATGCAATTCTTCTCATTCGCTATTTCGTTCTCTTCTTCTCATTCGCACCCAGAGTTTGAAAGAGGGGATTAGGGGGTGTGAACTTAGCATTTACGGTCATTGTTGCAAACCAAACCAAACTGAGCCTTAAGTCCCAATCAATTTGGGTTGGCTACACACCATTGTCATTATTGAGTTCTGCATATTCCTAATTGTAGCTTTGTAGCTTTCTTTGTTTAGAATGTTACCAAGATACACAATATATTTTGGTTCTCTCATACTCGTGTCAGTTTCCAGCTTCTGTTGATTCTCTTTCCTTGTTTTATGCGGCAGGAGATGGCATCAGGATTGAAGATTGAAATAGCAAAACAGTTATTGGATCATAATGTTTCAAGTTTTAGCATGGCTCCTGTTAAGGTTTGCAGATATAGTCAATTTTGTGTGTAAAAACTAAAAAGTGCACTACAACTCTTTTCCATTGTCATTTCACTCTTATTTTTTGGTTTACTTTTGCGCTGACTTCATTTTTTTTTCTCTTTTTCCCTTGACCTTTCACAGAGAAGCTATGCGTTTGAGCGACCTGACATATCTATTGGGGAAAATTATGTCCTCAAGATCAATTATCCCTTTAGGGTACATTGCTCGTTGTATGCTCTGAATCAATAACATGTTTTGATTCTTCTGGCATTGTGTTGTTACTGACCAATCTGTCAATAGTTTTGCCTAAATGCAAATCAGAACGCTGGAATGATGTTTCGGTGTTGATTTTCTTTCACTCGTCTGATTGTTGTTCCGCTTTATTTACCATTAATTATCCTTGATATTTAATAGCAAAGCTTTCTGTAATTGCAGGACCCACCACTTCCTTCAGACCTCAAGGGGGAACTGTTCTCTGCTTTGCTTGGTACTCATAACAGGTACAAATGGTCTTAGCAGATCCCTGGTGCACAATCCCTTTTGTACATATCCTACTTATAAGGAAGAGACGATCAGATGATTTATGAGCCTAATGACCCAATTTAAACATAGATGTATACTGCCAATATCATGTACATTTGTATTGGTTTGTGTAGGAACCTCTTACCTGGGATATCTTTCCAGTACCTAATGAATTATTTGTTATAGTGGAAAAGATAATGGGATTTTTTTTTTGTGTCCTTGTGTTGTACTATCTTTAGTATGCTGCACTTTAAAGGTTTTTTTCCTTGCAGAATTTGCTTTGAAATGGCACTTTTGCTTTGAATTTGCTTTAAAAAGCTTTTTTTTTTATTTTAAAAATTTCCTTTGCTATGAGGAGAAGGCTATATGAACTCCTTAAAGATCATGTTTTTAAGTGTTGTATATTTGTGCTGTGGGTACAAGTTTCTGAGGTCTTAGTCCTGCATGAGTATTCTGGTTGCCTACTTAGTATTCCATTTCTTGATATAAATTTTTTATCCTGTATATGTAGATTCCATTGTCTTCATTAAATTTGTTTGTCTAAAGGAATTTCTGAAAATTGCATCTACTACATACCTATTAATGGGCAAAAAGAATCCTGATCAGCATCTATCATTGGCAGTGCTTTGGAGCTATTTCTAGTTAAGAGGAAGATAAAGGGACCTTCCTGGCTTTCAATTTCAAAATTTTCCAACTGCCCAGCTCAGCGTGTGAGACTCGAATCTGTGATTGTGTTGGCAATCAGTTATAGTTCTCTTTTACGCTAACAGTTGGATGCATTCTGGACAGGTAAGCTGGTGCAAGTTTGAGGTGGTTGTTGATTGTCCAAAGGATATACAAATTTCAAGTTCCTCAAAGAATTCAGCGGTGATTCCTCCAGTTGTTGTTACAGCAATAAATCTGAAAACTATCATCAGTGAAAAACAGAACGTGAATGAAATTGTATCTGCATCTATAATCTGCTGCCACAAGGCCAAGGTATGTCATAAATGGTTTGTTTGGTGTGTTGATTCCAGTATGATCAATATACTTGACCTTTCCAGTATCCTTGACTTGGTACTTTGCCCAAAATATGAATTCTTGTCTGCTCATTGATGTCTAATTAGTGTCATCATCATACCTTAAATGTCGGGCTGTGAACACATGTGTGTCCACTTGAACGAGCCAAATGTTGTCTTGGAGAAATATCGAACTTATCTTTTGAAAACAATATGCTGCAGAACTTATGTCATCTTGTTCTTTGGAAGCAAACGTAGTGATGCTGTGAGTGAATTTTATCCCCATGTTCAATGGCTTCTACCATTTTTTCCCTCAATGGATTCTATCATGTTCTATGATTTGGGGGATACTCGGTTTGGGCCAGGAATTGAGGTCTATTCTTTGTTGCATTAGTCATTCTGTTTCTATCGCTTACCAGTTTTTGTTGTGTTTTGGGTTTCTGAATTAAGGTTGAGGAAACATATGTTCGTAATGAGACAGTTTCAGATGAAATAAGGCCAAAACTCAGAAACCCAGGATTGTCAAACTTTTCTATTTTCCTTTGATTTAGGCACAATAGAGTATGTTTCTTGTAACCACTTGATCTGCTTCCCGGTGCTCCTGTTCCTTATCTCTTGAAACCTATATAGCACCGGACACTCAACATGGCATGGACACCATACACGACACTCAAATTTTAAAAATTGGAGGACATGACACGTTGGGGACACATTTTAAATTATATGTATTCACAATTAGATGAATAAAAAAGGGTCTAATTCTAAGTATGTAACACCATATATAGCTTAAATCTTATTTATCATCACATCATTCACAATTATCATCACATCATTCACAAAAGTAATTTAACAAAATGTGTTTAATCATCAATGTGTTTTTATGATCAATAAACTATTATATGTCACAAAGAGGAAAGACTTTCTTAAGCTTTAACAGGCAGGAGTCTTAACTACTTTGCTTAACACCGCCAATGTGTCCTACGAGTGTTTCGTGATAGTCCGGAGTATTTTTTTTAGAGTGTCCAGACAAAATATGTTTAGAAAAAATATGACACTTTGGATCTGAGTGTCGGACATTTGTCCGGGAGTGTCCGACACCGGTATGTGGACTCCAATGAAGTGGTCGTGCTACATGTTTGAAACTTTCATGCGTTAGTAAGCCCAGTTGCATGGATTGGAATGTGTAGACTTGGTTTTTTATGATTGGGTACAACTCTTTGTTATTTTTTTATAATTGTCTAAGAGTTCAGAATTGACAAGTATACCCTCTTGGAGTAACCAAAGGTCACTCAGCTTCATGCTGAACATGTTCACTTTTGCATCGCCAAGGTTCAGGCCCCTATGTCTCGAGATCTTTTGTTGCTATACTGTTTTCTGCTGTAATTTTGCAATTGAAAATTCTTGGTCCTATTTCATCCTTTATGATTGTAGTTTTATACCAATAGCAGCTATACAACTGATCCTTCAGGTTGACACTCCCACATTAGCCTCAGAATGGACGAGGCCAGGGATGCTTAGCCACTTTTCCGTTGTCCGTAAGCTTGACGGAGGCATATTTCCAATGGGATTTACTAAAGAGATCAATGATAGAAATTCGTTGTCTGGACCAAATGTCATCAGCATTGAAAGCAGGCAGGTTTTGGTTATAAATCATGTTTATTTGAAAATTTCTTCTTTATCAACTTTGGTATTTATACATTTCTTCTGATTTCAGTCACTTGATGCTCTGTCATTTTTTTTGGTGGTTTCCAGTGAGAGGGCTTTATTAAACCGTCTGATGATTGAACTACACAAATTAGACAGTGATGTTCTTGTTGGGCACAATATTTCTGGGTTTGATCTGGATGTGCTGCTTCATAGAGCTCAGGTGGGAATATCTGTATCTGTGTGTTAGTCTCCAGTCATTTTGCATGTGTGTATAATATCGGTATTCACTAATTCAATATATTTCTTCCATACATTTATTTTATTGGGTCGTACATAGTAGGTTGCACAAAATTAACTTGTGTGCTAATCAGAGAGCAATGATGTTGATTAATTGTTTATGATTTTCTCCCACATTTGATGATGATTACAATGCCTTGCACTCAGCCTTGCCACCAAATTAATAAAAGTAGACTCTAACTAAGAACTTTCTGTTAGCTTCTATCGGTGTAATGTGATGCTAATGAGGGAAAACTTGTGTATACAGGCTTGCAGGGTCCCTAGCAACATGTGGTCCAAAATAGGCCGTCTCAAGCGCTCTGCAATGCCTAAGCTTAGTAAAGGAAGCACAATCTTTGGGTCTGGTGCTAGTCCCGGGATTATGTCCTGCATTGCCGGGAGGCTTTTATGCGACACATTTTTGTCTTCTCGTGAGCTATTGAGAGAGGTAAATTTATGAGGTTGGTTATCCCACCAGGCATCAGGTAATCGTGGATTTCTCATGCACAAAGTCTGCCTCTTCCAGGTCAGTTATTCTTTGACACACCTGGCAAAGACCCAGCTGAAGAAAGACCGGAAGGAGATTGCGCCACACGATATTCGCTTGATGTTTCAAAGTTCTGAGTCCCTTACGGATCTTGTAGGTTCCTGTTCTTTCCTTCCTGGTAACTATGATTCTCGTGCTTGTTTTTCACTCCCAACTTTGAATCACAAGGTTTGACAAGCTTTTGGTGGGTTTCAGTGGTAGAAAATGTTAAAGGATGACTTTATATCTATATATTATATTTATAAAAAAAGAAGACATGACTAGTTGATTATTTTCTTGTTGAGAACACTGTGGTTACGGAGCCAGTAGGGTCAAGTACTGTTGATGATTCCTACAATAGCTTCACACTTGATCACCACATTTTAAGGGAACTGGATGCCACGTTTAGCTTGCGTTTGTAATATCAGCTTTGTCCTCTCAAAGCAAGAATATCATGATTCAATTTCAGTTAATCACTATTGATAAAGTGGACTGATGATAACATCAAATCCTCCCATCCTCTTAGTCTGGTCATGTAAGGTTTTTTCTGGAATGATGAACTCATAACCCTCCTCTACCAAACCTGGAAATTTCGTGTTGTCTTTGATGCATCTCCAGTATAGGTTTCTCATGGTTCATTTTGTATCTTCAGATTGAATGTAGTGAGACTGATGCATGGTTATCTGTGGAACTCATGTTTCATTTGAGTATTCTTCCCCTCACTCGTCAACTGACTAATATCAGTGGTAACCTCTGGGGTAAAACTCTCCAGGTAAATATTCACAGTCTTGTTCATGTTACCTACCTTCCTACTTTTGTAGTCTCAACTTGGAATGCTTAATTGTTTAGTCTAAGTATGTTTTCTCAGGGTGCTAGGGCACAAAGAGTAGAATATCTTTTGCTGCATGCATTCCATGCAAAGAAATATATTGTCCCAGACAAGTTTTCTCCTTTTCCAAAGGAGACAAAAGTTATGAAACGTAAAGTGAATGATGCTGAGAACAAGGAAATTGATGGTTTAGATGTCGACAATGCGAATTTTGAGAATGATTCAACAAACAGTGATCATGGAAAAGCCAAAAAAGGACCTTCTTATGCAGGTGGATTGGTCTTGGAGCCAAAAAGAGGGTTGTATGACAAATATATTTTACTTCTGGACTTCAATAGTCTTTACCCCTCTATAATTCAGGCAAGTCAATGATGTTATGCTTATTTTTGCCTTTGATCTGTTTGCTGAGTCTAAATTAATTTATCATTTTTCACATTCTTGGTCTCGTGTTTCTTTAACAGGAGTACAATATATGCTTCACAACTGTTCAAAGACCTGCCAACGGTTCAGTTCCTCGTTTACCATCTAGTAAAAAGACTGGAGTTTTACCAGAGGTAATTTGCTGACATTTTTAAGTATGATTTTCATAACGAGGGCATTTGGTATTTAGCAAAGGGTCGCTAAAATTTCAAATATTTTTCTTATGATAAGCTGGACCAATTAAGATGCCATTTACCCATCTAGTAAAGGCTTGAGTTTCACCAGAGGTAATCTGCTGACATTTTTAAGTATGATTGTTGTATTGAGGACATTTTGGTATTTAGTAGTGGGTCGTGAAGATGCCAAAATATTGCTTACGATACACTGAACCTTAGTTGCATGAAGCAGGGGCGGGGGATGATGCAACCAAATATTGCATAATAATCTAAAGAGAGAAACTTCCCAAATGGGAATACATAAATCTCTTGCCAATTATGTTTTTGAAATGACAAAAGCTACTAACGAAAGAAACCTAGGCCAATATATGTTTCTTGTTACGTACAACCAAGGTAAGCAAACCACAGAGACTAGAGACACATACTAAAATGCTAAAGACAGACTAAAAATGATTACATCAAGAATCCCCCCTAAAAAGGACATGTCCTTAAGTTAGGGAGTAGTTAATTTAACTCAACATGGCCCTTATAAGTTATAACACACCCAATCTTGACTATGAACCATGCTTGCCTATGAGTAAGCAATCTACTTGGCATGTTGGTGCGGACACCAGGGCTCAAGCCCGTTTCTCGCAAGTCTACGAGCGCCAGCGTTGGAAGATAGCCCAACCAATGTCCTTGGTTGGGTGATGATATTTGTGGGCCCAACTAGATTTTGTTAGATTTGTTTACTCGTTATTTAATTAGATAGATTGTTATTTTGGAGTTTTATCTTGTTAGGACTTTAGTTTGCTTATCACCATTGTTAGGTGGTGTTTATCTTAGTTAGTTATCTCTTTCTAGGAGCCTATTTACAGGGGCTCCCTTTTGTTTTGTGGATTGTTGTTTGATTGAATAAGAATATTGCTCTTGAGTTGGCACAGGGATTCCAATTCACCCTTAGGTACAGGAATACCTAAGTTTTGTTCACCCTTGGTACTCAGGGTTTGTTAGTTGTTCTACATCACATGTCTTGTGCAAGGCAAAGCTACGTCAAAGTATTTTCTGATACATGCTCTCAGAATGTACCCAAGACTTTCTCGAGTGAAGGGCCTTTTGCTTCTGCCTTTGTACATGGTTAATTTGTGTTTCCAGTGTACTAATCAAGCTGGATTATTCAACCATCTCTCATCATCTATATGAGCATCTTATTGAAGAAGAGCAAAGATTTGAAATCAATGCCCACTCAATTATCCAGCTTAATGCACCTTTGTGGATTTTTGAAACCTGCATGGTCTAAGGAAAATCCAAACAGCCAACTCGACTCCCTAACCAGTTGGGACTTGGTAAGCATACAAAAGAGGGATAAAATTGAATGGAACACGCACCCACACAAGTATCCTACTGATTCATTGAATTTCCAAGTTGAGCGGGCCTTACCATATGAAACACCTTCATTTATCTTACAAGTTGCCAGTTTAATCTATTCAAGGTGCAACGGAGGAGATCTTAGTAGCACGAAGCGGGAGCGGGGGCGGAAGTGGGAGCGGGTGCAGGGGAGCGCAGGCACCTAGAAGCTCCTAAGGTTGGGAGCGCCTAAGAAGCGTATATAGATTTCATATAAATACGTATATAAAGTATCTTTAAATACTTAACCATTGAAGGAAAAGTGATTACTTATGAGAATTTTCATGATCTTAAAGGGTACTTATAGGAAGTTAGATATTTTCAATTTGCAAAACTTCTTGAGTGATAAGATTTTCATATTTTTATTTCCACAATGGCATAACGCCCTTAAGAATAAGAGAATAGTTGCCTTAACCACCCAATAAGCTCCCATGTTAGTTGGGAGCAAGCTCCCGTCTCGAGGGGAGCTCCCGTCAAGCTTCCATCTTGGGAGCTCCGATTCGAGCTCCCGTCTTGGGAGCGCACCCATTTTAGAAGGATCCTGCTACTAAGGAGGAGATATCATATGGCTTACAAGTTACAAAAGTTCATCTTCGGAGCATGCCTGTGTTTAATCTGGTGGATAAGGCATGCATCATATGCTTTGTATTAAAAAAGGTGCATGATAATTTGGAAAGTGTGGGATTCATGGGATGCACTTCACATGAGGCAATATGCATTGTCTTCTTCCTTGTTAGCATGATAATGAAGTATATGTGCAGCAGATGGACTTGGCTTAATATCAGTTGGCCTCATGTTCTGTGTCTTTCAGAGATATGAGATTTTCTCTGGGTTCTTTGCTGTTTAAGCTTTTCTGTATTTTCTCTGGCTATTTATCTTTAGGATTATCGTAGATTGTGAATGCATGAGAATGACGTATATGTGCAACAGATGGACTCAGCTTAATAACAATTGGCCTCATGTTCTTTGTCTTTCAGATATATGAAAATTTCTTTGGGTTCTTTGCTGTTTAAGCTTTTCTGTATCTTTATTATTATCGGATATTGTGAATGCATGACCTCTGTTTATAAATTCCCACTCTGATGTAGTTGCTGAAAAATTTGGTCGAGAGAAGGAGACTGGTGAAGTCATGGCTAAAAAATGCATCCGGTCTTAAGGTCCAACAGCTTGACATACAGCAGCAAGCACTGAAACTCACTGCTAACAGGTTTTTATTTCAATTGGTTTACATTTCTTTTGGTTCTCATGACGTTTTGTAGCTCTTGTTTGTTGTCTCAGTGATCCTTAATTTTTCCATCCTTTTGTTTCTTTTCCACCTGCAGTATGTATGGTTGCCTGGGGTTTTCCAACTCCAGATTCTATGCAAAACCGCTGGCAGAACTGATAACACTACAAGTAAGACTGTCACTTATGTTATGCTGATCGTTAACTTGCTCATTTCAGCAGGTTTTCTACGAATGTTGTTTTCTTATTATAATTTCTTGCAACTTGCATGATGCAGGGAAGGGAGATCCTACAAAGTACTGTTGATCTAGTTCAGAATAACTTAAACTTAGAGGTTTTTTCTTACATATTTCTGTCTTCTTTTCCTATTTCAGTTACCAAAGCACGTCGCTTACCATTTCATGCCTTGTCTGGTACGTAACAGGTGATATATGGTGATACAGATTCAATCATGATATATACTGGCCTTGATGATATCGGAAAGGCTAAAGTGATTGCAGGAAAGGTCATCCAAGAGGTGAGATCATGGTGTCAGCTAAATTGACATTAGTTGCACTGTTTTCTTCTTTTATTTTCTCTTTAATTGAATAATTATCAGGATTTTCAACATATAATATACAGCTAAAATTGAATTTCTTGATTTCTTCAAACTGTGCTGTATATATGTGCACACAGCATCTGTGAAAGCATCCAACTCAAAACCAATTGGCAATGAGTGGAGAGGCCGCACAGGCTCATATACTAGGTTTGAAGGTTATATTTAACCAATGTGGGACAAGCTCTAACAGCATCCATGACTATCTCACACCTGGGTCTTCAATTATTCATTGCCCCCTTGTTGCATGTTCTACTCAAAATTCATTTCGAAACATAAATATAAAAAATCCAGCACTTATCCACCTGTGCTTTTTTTGACCTTCAGGAAAAATAAACATTTGCTTTTTACACAATATGGTTTGGTGGCCAAAGGATGTTGACTTTCGCCACTTGTTCACACTAGGATGTGTTTTTTGATACAGAAGTCGGGAAATACCAATATGTATACTCTTTCAAGCACTACATGATGCATTTGCTGTTGCAATTGATATTATGAAAAGTTTTCCTTTGTTTTTAGGTCAACAAAAAATACAGGTGTTTAGAAATTGACCTTGATGGCTTGTACAAGAGAATGCTGCTTCTCAAGAAAAAGAAATACGCAGCTGTCAAAGTGCAGTCTAAGGATGGGACACTACACGAGGTAGCTTTTCAAGCTGTTTATTTTTCTTTGAACTTGTTAAAAAAATTTGATGCTCAGTCGTCTGGTGAATTGCATTCTTGGTGAAGGATATTGAGCGAAAAGGTCTTGATATGGTTCGTCGTGACTGGAGCTTGCTATCAAAGAAGCTGGGAGATTTCTGCCTTGATCAAATACTCTCCGGAGGGTATATTTAACTTCTTTTTTTTCTTTTCATCATTTAGGTTATCTCGTAATCCCAAATCAAAGTATGTTGGCATTTGTGTGGCTCTCGTGCTTACAGGTCATGTGAGGATGTCGTTGAATCAATACACAAGAAACTCATGGAGGTAAGCTTACGACCATCTGGATTCTTACCAACTACAATACCTATTTGGATGGTTTTCTTTTGGTGCTTACTTCGCTGCATGACCATCTTGTAACTGACAAAAAGTTGTGACCCAAGGCCACATTGCAAGCTTGAGAATGTTTGACCGCAAAGTTGGTTCAAACAGGAAATAGTAGCACAAAATCAGTGATTCTAAACTTTTGGATTGGCTGGATTTGAATTTTGCATTGCATGAAAGATTGTACCCCTTGAACAAGGGTCCTGGCTCCTGGATTACAACATTGTTAGGAAGATACAGTAGGCAGAGGGCTACCTACCCCCACTTTCACTTTGGTGTCACATCACCTGAGGAAGATTTGAATATTGACTTGTGTTAGTTCCACTGGGACCTTTAAGATTTTGAAAATGTGATTGTCTATTAGTTTGATTCAAGGAACTATTGGAGGAGAACTTTAAACTAGGCATTCATAATAGGGGAATTTATTGGTTTCACTGTCTGTGCAAGTGCATCAGGTACAAGAGGAGATGAGGAATGGGCAAGTGCCATTGGAGGAATACGTCATCACGAAGTCATTAACCAAACCACCAGAAGCCTATCCAGATGCCAAGAACCAGCCACACGTTGAAGTGAGTCCGTGAAACTACTGTGATCTTATCTTAGAACCATCTTCCAAATCCGCTGTCTACCTGCATTGTCTAATATGGATCATTTTCTAGGTTGCACTTAGACTGAAGAGAAACGGCCACTCCACTGGTTGCTCTGCTGGGGATACGGTTCCTTATGTAATTTGTTGTGAGCAGGTTTGTCTTCAGAGGTTCTCTCTTCTTATTTGGATGACTACAATGTCACTGGAACTTAATCATGTCGTGGTTTGTGCGTTTGTGTGAATAGGGGGCTAGTTCAGATACTTCTACAGGGATTGCTCAGCGAGCAAGACATCCGGATGAATTGAAAAGAGACAATGGAAAATGGATGGTTGACATTGCTTATTACCTGTCACAGCAGGTTTGGTTTTCTATTTATTGATCCTTATTCATACTGACTTACATTTCTTTTGTATCACTTTCTAGAATGTACTTGCTTATCAACTTGGTTTGTCCTATACACAGATCCATCCTGTTGTATCACGGCTGTGTGCTTCAATTCAGGGTACAAGCCCAGCACGTTTGGCTGATTGTTTGGGGCTTGACTCATCGAAGGTAATTAAGATCTTTTCATGCGTGCCGGCCGACACATGTTCAGTGTTGTAGTTTCTGCTGTGTTGTGTTGAATTAATAATGCAAACAATGGGTTATTCCAGTTCCAAAGTAAATCAAGTGACGGTGTTGATAATGATGCTTCCAGCTTGCTCTTGTGTGGAGTAAATGACGATGAGAGGTAATCCTTCTTGGTCTAAAAGCTGTACTTGCTCCTAATCGCAACATTATATTGGAGATCTCCAAATTTATACATTTCAATTTTGCCAGATTCTGTCTAGGGCATTAAGTACTTGGCCTCATGATATGGGCCATACACCTTAAAGTTACCTACCTATATGTCTGCAAAAGTTTACTTAAGGCATTTAGTAAACTTTTTTGCTGGCTGATACTTCTACCTTCTATCCCTCAATTCCATATCCTTCTTCAGTTGTCTTGCTATTTCTTCTCCCCTTTGTGCTCTTCCTAAATTTTTTTGGACTGTCATTCCGACAATTGCCTTAATTCTTCCTCTGTACTGACTTTGATACAACTTTATCCGATATAGAAATTTCTCGAGTTGAAAATATAGTGCTGAATTCTTGACGCGAATTGCATTGCAGATATGGAGGCTGTGAACCGTTGACTTTATCATGTCCTAGCTGCTCTGGTACTTTTGAATGTCCAACTGTGTTGAGTTCTATTCGTGCATTAATCAGTGACAAGAAAACAGAATCGAAGGCAGAGGAATCCTCTCAATCTTTTTGGCACAATTTGCATTGTCCTAAATGCCCTGATGAAGGCGATGTGGGCAGAATATCTCCAGCATTGATAGCCAATCAGGTACAATTTAATTATGCTCCTTTGGACTGGATATCTTCATAGAGAATCTTGAACCTTATAATCCCTGGCTTTTTTATCAGGTTATATCTAGTTCGGCTGTCATCCAGTTATACCTCGGAAATTTCTTTACCAACTGTTGGAGTATGACATTAGATTCTGAACTATTTAGTTTATCCTAGAACCCTCAAGTATGGGAAATTTTTAAGAGATGCTAAGATTAGGATATTTAATACTCAGTTCTAGATACGTTACACATACACTAAGTGAGATGCGCTACAGGGTTCATGTACAGGTTGTTGGGTCTCTGTGCATTAGGTTCTCCAAATTATGTATTTTTCATTTGAGGTTGATTGTCTAAGATTTGTTTAGTTGACCCTGCTTAAATATATCAGGTCAAGAGGCAAACAGAAGGATTCATTTCAACATACTATAAGGGCTTAATGACGGTATGTGTCGTGGATCGTTTTGATGCTATATAATTTATGAGTCCAGTAGCAATTTTTGTTTTCACAGTAGGTGAGTTTTGTGTCCAGTGTGATGATGAAACTTGCAAGTACACGACTCGAAGTCTGAACTTGCGGGTACTTGGTGATTCTGAAAGAGGAACAGTTTGTCCAAATTATCCTTGCTGTAACGGCCATCTCATAAGAAAGGTTTTCATCTCTCTTCCTCTAAGCCTAAAGTTTTAAACCATATGCATTGGTTAATTTTCTACGCATATTTATTTGCTCATATATGTGATATACTACTATTCTTGGCATTAGTACACTGAAGCGGATCTGTACAAGCAGCTTACTTATTTCTGCCACGTGTTGGATACTGTACGCTGTATTGAGAAGGTTAGCGAGTGTTTTTCCTCATTTAACTCTAGTATATGGCTTCATGAAAGTGGAAACATGAGGATAATGAGGTTGTTCCGTTGAGAAATTTTATACCGAATGCTGTGGTTAAATGACAACATCAGTTAAGATGCCTTACAATTTAGAGATTCCTGTCACGTGATTCAGTAGAGATGTTCTTTGAAAGATTATAGTATATTTAAACAACTGTGTTTGACATTTTCATGCATGTGGGAGTTTCAGATAGAGCATAATATGAGGATACCAGCGGAGAAAGAGCTAGCAAGAATCCGACCGCTGGTTGATTTGGCGGCATCAACAGCACAAAGGATCCGTGACCGGTGTGCCTTTGGGTGGGTGCAGCTGAAGGATCTCATTGTCACAATTTGATAGCTGAAAGGAAACACCTAGATGTCAGTTTGATTCTTGTACCAGTGTCTGTAAAATAGGAGGAAAACTAATAAATCTTTGTAAAATTCCATTTTATTGAACAGATTACACCCCTAAAGCCAGCAATGCAATGTAAGCTATATCTAGGAATGAAATCTGCTGTCACTATTAGACTCATTCAACAATGCTGGCTATCTTTTTTTTTTTTTTTTTTAAGAAGGATATTTTTATTATTATTTCCAAAAAGAGACGGATACAAGTGAAACAAAGGAGCATACCTCTAAAACCAAAAAGTAACTATACAGAGATACGACGCAAAGAAACAAAACAAATAGACTTATCACCTATGCATCATAACTAGAAGATTTTCTCTGAGATATTCCAAGCTTTACACAAAACCTTATTGTCATTGCCATTCCCAACTTTCTTCCAAGAGTAGACTCTGTCCCTCACATCCTTTAGCCCAAAAATGCACTCATTTTTAGCCCTCCAAATGTGGTATACTGACCTTGCCATAGCCAGCTTATAAAGAGATGAAAGAAAGAAAGCCAGACTTCTTGTGATGATGAATAGCCCAATCAATCTCCTAAGACTGGCTAGTAGGACTCCTACAAAACTTTTGTAGAATTTTGGCCCAAATCAAAGATGAAAATGGACACTCGAAGAATAGGTGTCTGTGAGATTCAGTCCCTCCATGGCCTAATACACAAATGGAATCCACCACTAAACCCCAAGAAAGAATTCTATCATTGGTAGAGAGTTTACCCCAACAAACAAGCCACATTATAATAGCCCATGTAGGAATTATTTGTTTAAACCAAACAATATCAACCCACAATACCCTAGGGAGAGGGGTTCTGAGAGCCTTGTTAGAGTTTATCCTACATCGATTAATTATCTCCTCCAAAACTGGTATATGAGTTCAGGAAGCCTTTCCACTCCTTGCTAATTAGTTTGGAGTCGAATGCTTTAACATGATATCAGAGCTACGCTTTTGGAGAATTTGTTCCCTCTTATTTGTGCCATAAGTGCACATTTGTTTGTTGTTATCCAAGTGTTATGGATCATTTATTTATCTCTCCACGTGCGGAGGAGTGTTATCGTATATCGGTTAATTATCTCCTCCAAAACTAGTATATGAGCTTGTGCGGCCTTTCCACTCTTTGCCAATGGATTTGAAGTTGGATACTTTAACAAGCCTGTAACGCAGAATTGGGATCCAGATGATAGAATCAACAACATAAGGGTTTAATTTCAAAGTTGAGGGAGTGCGCCCATAATTTGCATGATGGCTCCGTTACGCTACTTTGGCCTTTGCCACTCTCCATGAATATAAATCCTAACTATACTATCACCAAACACCTTATACAGCTGGTAAGCACCCAACAATACTTATTCTTGGTGCATAAAGTCCTCTAGGATGTTGTTTTCCTTTGAATAAATTGTCATTTTAGGCAATATTGTACGTAAGATAGTTTATTTAGTGTTTTAGACAAACCATGAAAAAAGACATGTTTTTGGCGCCATGAATAACCCTCGAGGGTGTCGAACTACCCGAGGCCACGTAGAACATAGACACCAAGGCTCAAGAATGAAGAAACAAAGAGTTGAAAGGTGACCGAGATCATTGGATGCCAAGATGGGGAATAAAGCTGAAGATTTGACTTTAAGCATAGCGGTATCGATATAACATTTTGGTTGTATCAATACCATTTGCTTAAAATCAGTCCAGTGAGCTTAAGCACAGCGTATCGATACAACCATTTTGTTTGTATTGATGCAGGAGCGTTACGTCAGAAAGCAACTTTTGCTTAAGCTGCTCAATATCGATACAACCAAAAATGGTTGAATCGAGCCTACGTACAGCGTTTTTGTTGAGTTTTAGGAGATATTTGTTGAGAGAAGGACATGTGTATAGTAAAGACCCTAAATTTTATTTATTATTTTGTCAATTTTTGAATGTGGTTAAATGGTCTTTCAATATTAATACACTTGCCATGTTGGCTGTCATGTGTGTTTATGTGCACTTTTGTACATAATTTGCAAGTGGATGTGAGTATGGGAGGTCATTGGTTAATAATTGTGGTACAAACAAATATGGTAGGAAATTATTGGTGGCCTTGTTAGTGAAGAATACGTGTTTTATGATCTCGGGGATTAAATTGTATTGTTGTGGGAGTTGTGTGGTGTTGGTAGCAAATAAAAATAAAATTAAAAGACCTAGAGTGTAATTTCCAGTTTTCCACTATATAAAGAGGAGAGAAGATCTTTTTTTCCGATTTTCTTCTTGGGAAAATGACGGGTCAGAGGTGTTGACCCGGTTTAATTCCAAAATCATGGTCTTCAGTCTTGAAACTACCACTCGCATGATAGGAGGTAAAATATTGACAACTACATGGTGTGCCCACTTGAAATGTCTATTTTACCCTCCTTTATATATCACTTATAAGCCCTAAAATTCATTCTTTCCCCAATCTCCCATTTATTCCACACATCAGGCGGCGACTCCTTTCTCACTCGGTCTCTCTTGACTCCTCACACCAGGCGACGGTGACTCCTCTCTCACTCGACAACGGCAACTCCTCTCTCTCTCTCACACACACACACACACAAAAGAAGACACACTTGTTGTGTCCCAGTTGAATATGGACCATTGAACCCTAATTTTTGGTTGTTCTACAGAAGATCTGGCTCACATTGGCGATTATTGGCTTGCTCTTATTTGGCATGTGACTGATGTTTACCTATAACAATTGTACTGATAGATTGTAGGTTAGGGGGTCAGTTTGTTGCCACTTTGTTGTTTCCATTTTTGTTGATTGTTTGGTTTGTTTGATTACATGACTTGGTTTCTACAGAACATGCAGTTTAGTCCATATAAATATTTCACTTGGTATTGCTGTCCTGTTAGAATTTTGATTAACTTTGGCAGACAAGTCTTGTAAGTTAAATAGGTATCTTTAGTGTATGTTTGGACTCTACAGAATGGGACAACTCATGTTGTTTTATTTCAACCATCTCGTGTAATGTAATTCTTATAATCATGGAAACACAGTCACATACTCGATGCACTTGTTATTTATGTTATATGACAGTTACATATTTTGGTTTGGTTAGAGGAGGCATGGAATCTAATTCAAGCAGTGGAACGATTGGAAGTCTTGTGAGGATACTACTTTGCGAGCACAGTGAGCAAGCGATCTTGCACACCTCATAGAGGGATAAGAATCCAAGTGGAAGGTTTTTCAGGTGCCTTATTGATATCCCGGTGCACTAAAAATTGGTGGTGCACATTGTGATTATTTTGAATGGTTGGATGGTCCCATTGGTGAGCAAGAGAAAGTGGTTCTCTGATCTCAAAGGGACATAAGGTCACTCAAATAGCGTATTGTGGAATATGAGACAAAGATGGAAGAAATTGAGATGAAGTGTAAGGAACATGAGGAAAAATGCAAGGAATATGGGAGGAAGATCGAAAAATGTGAGAAAAAAAACAAAGAATATGGGAGGAATATCGAAGAATGTGAGAAAAAGAATAAGGAATTGGAGGCAAACGTGAGGAAAAGCAATGGACTGATGTGGACAGTATGGGTTGCTTGTTCCATTTTGGTTGTTATTCTTCTTGCTTTCATGGGGACCCATAGTAGTAGGCCTGGAACTAAGTATTTGAGACTGCCCCATTCAAGGAGTGGTTAAATGCTTAGATTTTAGAATTCTAGGAAGCGGGACTAGTAGGTGGTCCCTTTTTGTAAGAAGAAAATGTAATCAAAGCTTCGACTTGAAACGATATATGCTAGTGGTTGGTTCCTTTTTGTAAAAAGCATATGTAATCCAAGACGAGTTGTTATATGTAATATATGAACACAATTTAAAGAACTCCCAATGTAATATATTTGTGGCATCTAACATTTTGTGGACAATTTGTAACTAAATTAAATGTTTTGTACATGAACATTAAATTTGTGGGTGCTATGTAATAGTATTAGAATTAAAATGTTAAATTTGTATTAAACCAGTTCAACATCTCTGATCTATAAATTTCCCTTTACTTGTCATCTTAATCCCAATTGATTTGCGGATGGTGTTTAACATATGATTTTGAAGAGTTTAGTGGTTTAACCTTTTTGATTAAATGGCGTCGTTTTTGCATAGCATTATAGTTGCTCAAGACTAATATTTGACTTCCTACTGCTGTCTTGTTTGATTTACAGATTACCTCTTCCAAATAAGTGTTGTAGGTGTAGGTTAAAGGGTTAAACGGGTATATTTCAAAATTTTTTTTGGACTGTTCGGACAATTGAATGTCCCTTGTATCATGTAATTGAGTATGAATTGTGTAATACTTATATATTTGGTTGATGTTGTGCAGCCATGTCAACGACTCCTCGGAAGTTGATGTGTTTTTGTTATTCAGGTGGTGAGCGCATGACAAATGCGGATGGTAGCTTGGGGAAGTATATGGGTGGTGTATTTGAAGCCACAGTCATTGAAGAGGGCATTTTCTTATAATCCTGTGTCTTATATTTCTCTCTCTTTGCGATCCTACCTACTTTGTGTTTGTACTCACTTAGTGTCTGTAATAGTGGTATTAGAGCCATGTCTTCCATTCTAACTTAAACCCCTTTTGGGAACTTCTTTTCCAACACTACTTCAAATCTTTTCTAAAAGAAAAAACTTGAAGCGTATGCTCTGTGGTTGCCTTCTCAGGATCCTCTACATCAGAAACTTCACTAACTATTTTGGTTAAAAGAATTTTGTATCAGTGGGATAAAAGTACCTTGAGATTTTGGCCCAGGAGTTGGCAGTGTATCTCGGTTTATCTTCCTTAGTATACAAAATTTTATTAATCAAAATTGGTTGAAGGTCCTATTTTGCAAAAGAAAAGCTTTGTTGTAGAAAGGAAAAGAAAACCCCAGACTTTTTCTTAAACATGAATCATCTGTTTACCACCCACTCCTCTGCTACCTCTTCACTTGTCCCTTCACGTTCTTCCACCAGTAGAAATTCTTCTGCGTCTTCCTCTAGTCTAGAGTACTTGTATGAGTCTGAGTACCTTCTTGATGACAGTAAGGTTCCCCTTACTGAACCCTTATAATACTTTTGTTCGCCCTCAAACCTCTGTAAAGAAATCCGTCACCCAACTTTTCTCCACAAAACGTCCCACTTCCGTAAAAGAATATATCCAAGCTTCTAAATTTGACCAATGTTTCATTGCAGCTACAGAAGCTGAACAACTCTTACCTTTGGAAATCCCCGTTGATTTGCCTCGTCTTTGGCAACAACAAGGATTTACCCACCTTCATTTTGGAGCAATCTGTTTGGCCGTCACTTTCCATGGGCGAAAAGGTTTGCCTGTTACTTCCAGACTTGCTCTGGTTGATACCAGGTTTCTGCAGTACCAGAATGCATGCATTGCAACAGTCCAAACCACTCTAAATGCTGGAACTGTTATCTTCACCTTTTACCCCAATTTCAACATGCCATTAGCAGATCCTCATCTGCTATCTGCCTTGAAAGTACAAGTTCAAATTGGCAGTGCCTCTCAAATTTCCACCACCTATGCAGCCACCCTTCACTACCAAATGGCCTACCATCTCCAAAACCATGCTTTTGACATGTCCCTACCTTCCTCCACAGTTGAAGCCCTTTTCCTCACTGTTAACGCACCTCATCAAGCTTCATGTGTCCATGTCCCACGTCAAATTTCCCGTCCTGAACTTCTCAAGTTACTCCCAGAATCTTGGGTCACAGCTTACGAGAAAAATCAAAACAAACCTATTCCTATCCAATCCTCAAATCCCACTTTCATCCCAAAACCTGACAGTACAGTGGAGATCTCGTTTCCAAAAGACACCTCTGCCTCATCATCAACCTATCCTGTCATTTTCCCTTCGAGAATTAACATGTTTATTGATGGTTCTCGACCTGATCCTCCAATTCAATATTTCCAACCCAATGGTCTCCCAGTCTACTATTTCAAAAACCCAGAAACAGGTCATTGTTACTTTGATGCCTGTGATTGTGATGACTGTTTCGAAGAAAGTCTTCGTTTAGAAGATGATGAAGACTTTGATGATGACCCATGTCCTATATGTCCTTCGTCACCTCCCACACCTTGTAAATCTCCTCCGTCTCCTCAACCTCCATCTGATGATGGTTCGACCAGTCAACCAAGTGGATGTTTCATGTTCACTTCCTCATCCTCCTGGACTGAAGAAGATTTTCCTCCTTTGGAATTTCATAGTTCTCAAGAGAGGACAACTCACCGTCATAAAATTCCAGACCCTGCTACCATTCTCCCTGATGGTAGTACCAAGGCGGTGTCAGCAGCAGAAGCAGCAATAAATTGACAGTCAGCAAATTCTCTAGCTCAGAACCAAATTCTTCAGAGAATTGCAAACTCTCAGAAAAATTTGGAGAATGCTGTCCATAAGAAGTTATCAACTTTGGAACTTCTTATTAGAGATTTGCAGCAAAGAATTCAAACTGTTCACTAGGAACTTCTCCAGATGGCCTATGCCAACCAAGCATTTTCAGCAGCCTTTTCCCAAAAGGACGCTGAAATGAAGCATCTCAAGAACCAGCTTCATTCTCTCCAAGCTCAGCAGTATTCTCAACAGAAAAGCTCATTTGACATGTTCTCATCTTCCTCTCACCAAAGTTTGTTTGGGTATCCTCAAATGTCTCAGCCCTTACCTATACCTCCTACCTCAGCATTTGGTGAATCCAATATTTTTGGGAGCTCATCAGCTTTTCTTCCTCCACCAAAAAGGCCATCTCCACCAAAACTTCCTTTCCCAAAGCCCCAAATAAAACCTATCCAACCAAGCCAACCTCCCACAATTCCGTCTCCATCATCCACAGCCACCACTACCTCTACTCCAACTACCTCAACTCCTCTTAACCCATCTGATCCGAACTCCAAGTCACCTTAGTTAATGGTCCAACCAACTTCTAACCCTTCTAAAAATCCACTCTCCACTCTCCTACATACCTTAGCCACTATACCTGAACCCCCATCTCCTGAACCAACCATTGAGTTTGATTCGGATACTGAATCCACAAACTCTATGCCAATCCCTCATGTTTTCATGATGAACCCAGAAAACCCAGAGGAAAATGTTGAAGATCCTATCATTGAAGAAGAACCTGAGTTTGACACACCTCCAAAAATTCCAACCTTTGATTCCTTCTCACAGTCCAATATCCATACCCAAGGTTTCTCTTTTGATACCATACCCCCATCAAAATGGTTGGATAAACTCTATGAAATCCATGCTTGGTGCACAGCTGCTATGCTTACCCCAAATGCTACACTAAGTATTGTTCTTACTAAGTGTACATCAAAATTTCTTGGCCGTCTCCGTCAATGGTACTTAGCTCTTGGTGAGTACCGACAGTTGCAGCTGAAACAACTTCCAACTCTTGATCAGTTTATCTCAGTTCTGCATACTGAGTTTTTTGGCGACCATGACAACATTAAAGAATTTGTTCGAGAAGAATATCTCAGCATGAAGTGTTGTTCATTCAAAATGAAAGATTTGGAGATCCATTATGATCGCATGTCGCAGCGATTTTATCTCCTCAACGGCATGGATGATGTCAACCTAAAGCAAGCTTTTCTCAATTCCCTTCCTGAACCACTGGGAAATGAGACCACAAGGCTCTTCCAGACAAAAGGATTGACGCTGAATGCCACATCCCTTGGTGGTATTTATCAGCACTCTTTGATTGCCTTGGAAAAGCTATGCAATCATCAGAAATTCCTCAGAACTCTTGAAGAACAGGGAAAACTTCTTGGCAAAGCATGTGACCGACCCAATCTATCTATAAAGTGTAAAGACAAGAAGTGCACTTGCCGTCCTTCATATCGGAAGTCCAAACATTTTCAGAAATGGAAGTTCCGATCCCCTGGCAAGTTTTCAAAGTTTCCAAAATCTGGCAAGTTCTCACGCCGGAAAAAATGGAAATTCTTCAAGAAGAAGCAGTTCAGAGGACAGCGAAAGTCTGATCGTTGTTACATATGTGGAAAGAAAGGGCACTATGCAAAACAGTGTCCAAACAAAGCAGCACGAGAAAAAATGGTGAGCTCTTTGGCTCTCATTCATGATGATCTTGAAGATGCTGATGTTGAATCATTATTTTCCATTGATGATGAAGCAACAGACGAAGCAGTCCTTGCTTTCACCTTTGATGACTCTTCATCGGAATCGGATGATTCTTCCGATGCACCTGACCCCTTCTCCTATGAAATCCAAACCTTTGGATTTTCAAACATCATGTTGGCTCAACCCTTGGCAAAGGTCAAAATCCTGCTCGGCAAATATGAGAAACCCATACCAGTTATCGCTTTCTTTGATACTGGTGCAGCAGCTTCCATTCTCAACCCAGCAATACTTCCCAGGTCCTATTGGCAGTCATGTTTCAGACCCTTTACAGCAGCCAATGGAGAGACTTTTGTCATCACCTTGCTCAGTAAGCCTATTACCATTCAACTCTTCCCTGGATACACCATTAAACATCAAGTTTATGGTTCTAATCTCCCAGGAAAAGATTTATTGTTAGGCTTTTATATCCTCCAAAATCTCAGCAAAGTCTCCTGGCTTAAAAAAGGATTGAAGTACAAAAACTACCTGTTACCCTGGACCACCCAGCCAAACCTCTTTTCCATAGAAACTTTCTCCTCCATCAAAGAAACCATAATTCAAACCTCTTGTGCAGAATCCTATTCTCAGTTCCTCACCAAATGTTCCAACCCACTTTGGAAAAACCCAGATTTTTTCATTTCTCTTCCCTTTAAGAAAAATGAAGACATCAACCCCACCAAAGCAACCCATTATGGAATGAATCCAGAACATTACTAACTTGCTCTACAGGAACTTCAGCAACTCCAGTCAGAAGGATTGATCGAGCCCACAACCTCTCAGTGGGCATGTGAAGCATTTTATGTCAACAAAAGGACAGAACAGATAAGAGGAAAACTCCGCCTGGTTATCAATTACCAGCCTCTTAATCATTTTTTGCAGGATAACAAGTTCCCTCTTCCTCGGCGAAGTGTTCTTTTTGCAAACTTGCCTAAAGCTCAAATTTTCTCTAAGTTTGACTTGAAAGCAGGTTTCTAGCAACTAGACATTCATCCAGATGATCGTCCCAAAACTGGTTTCTGCATTCCAGATCACCATTTCCAATGGTCAGTCATGCCTTTTGGTTTAAAAACAGCTCCATCTTTGTTTCAAAAGGCCATGATTCGGATATTTGCTTCTATTCTATCCTCAGCCCTTGTATATATTGATGATATCCTTCTCTTCTCCCCAGATATTGAGTCTCATGCTATTTTACTACAATCTTTTCACTCCCTAGTCCAAACCCATGGTATTATGCTCTCAGAGAAAAAGATGTTTCTTGCTCAACCAGAAATTGATTTTTTAGGGATGCATATCTCTAAAGGTCAATATCTTCTCCAGCCTCATATAGCCTCTCAGCTTGACCATTTTCCAGATGAAAATCTCACAGTCAAACAAGTTCAACAGTTCCTTGGAATTGTTAACTATATGGCTGATTTCATCCCCAACCTTGCCCAATACCGTACTCCTCTCTCAGCTCTACTAAAGAAAAACCCTCCTCCTTGATCACCTCATTGTACAAAAGCTGTCACAGACCTCAAAGCCATATCCAAAACCCTGCCTCCATTAACCATACCTTCAGATGGGAAATGAGTTCTCCAGACAGATGCCTCTGATCTTTATTGGGGAGCAGTCCTCTTGGAAGAAAATTCAGAACAAAAGCGCAGAATTTGTGGATACAAGAGTGGTGCTTTCTCTCCAGCAGAACTTCATTACCACTCTACTTACAAAGAAATTCTGGCAATCAAAAGGAGCATTGAGAAGTTTGAATTTCATCTAATCGGTCATCATTTTCTCATTGAGACTGATATGATGAGTTTCCCTAGCATGCTCAAGTTCAAACAGAAGCACCTTCCAAAGGCACAGTTACTCAGATGGGCAAATTGGTTTTCTAATTGGAGTTTTGATGCTGTCCACATAAAAGGAAAAACCAATGTCCTCCCAGATTTTCTGTCCAGACTCAGAAAAGAAATCAACCAGTTTTCCAAAACAAAAACCCATTCGTTTGTCCCGGTTGTTTTCCCATGATTTCCTGTTTCCACCCAGTTAATCTTCCTATCCACCTTCAGTGTCATCTTTTAGAGTTAACCCTTCTTTCTAGATGTGTCCAAATGTGTCAAAACCTTCAACATCTCTGTATTTTCAAATATGGTCTTGATGAAGGTTCCCTAAAAGGTTTACCCTTCCATCCTGTTTATCCCTTTCTCACCCAGTTTGAAGTGTCTTACCATAATGTCTTTTACTTTAAACTAGAAGCTTACCTTCTTTTGTGGTATTTAGTTGATGTGTATACTATAAGAGTCAGTTTCAATAAATCAGCAGCCTTGGTGTATCTTGCCCGTGCAGCATTCAATCTAGTTCAACCTCAAGAGGATTTCTTCTTGAAATTTCTCTTACTTTTTGGCAACATACCATTCTGGCAACAGCAGATTAGGCAAATCCCCATCGGTCCAAACGAAGACCTCCAATTTGCTTTTTGGACAAATCGCAACAACCGATGTCTCCCTAATCCAGATGGTTCTCTCACTTGGCGAAAAGAGTATCACACTATGTTCTTTTCAGCCTATCAAGAGGCCCCAAGCATTGAGATCCACAATGGAAATTATCTGGTCATGACTCAAACAATGTGTTCACTCAACGGCTTGACACCTGCACAGGTCCCCTCATCTCTCCTCCATTATGAATCTGCAAACTGGAAATTCAATGATACTTATCCGGAAGAATGGCGCCAAAATATTTGCTACCTTTTGGAACAGTATTACTTGACTGCTGACTCTTCTGGAAGCAGTGGATCGGATAAGCCTGAATAACTTTTCAGGCCAGCTGTCTTTTTTGTGTGATGTAAAATAAAGTGTAGTAGTTACCCTCTTTTCCAGAGAGGGGGTGAGATTATTGGTTTTACTGTTTATATTTGGCATGTGATATGATTGTACGTAGCAAGTCAAAAAGGTAATAGTAGTGTCTGTAAATTATGTTTGTCAAAAGGTTATAGGCTAGTACTTAGGCTGCTAGCAATGTACAGTAAGTTCAAATTATATGTTATGATGTAATCAGTGAGGTCAGTGCTCCCTCCTTACGCCTATAAAGGGAGGGCTCTGGCCATTGTAAACAACAAGTTAGCAAGTAAGACTTAAGCCAGTAAGAAATAATATCAGTATTTTCTTATAATCCTGTGTCTTATATTTCTCTCTCTTTGCAATCCTACCTACTTTGTGTTTGTACCCACTTAGTGTCTGTAATAGTCGTTTGAGGAGTTAGTCATCAAAGTTTGCTCTCGCATGGATATGAGCTACGATGGGAAGTCATTATTTTATAGTACAAGCAGGGACAAGTTGAAGCATTTGCGTATGAGGGATGCAGATGGTATTTCTACGATGTTCTATTTGAATGAGGATGAGGTTGACATATTTGTGGAAGAAGAGACTCTTGCTAACACACCAAAACAATGTAATATAAGTAGTAGGTATAAGTTGTTTATTTTTTAAATATGACATATATATATATATACACACACACACATACATACATACATACACATATATTAGGATTTTGCATGTTTATGTTTGGGTGAAGAGTGATTTTGTTTTATTGTTTTCAAGAGGTTACACATGGGTAAGATATGGTTTTGAAGAAGAGGTTACTATTTTCAACTTTCATTAGCTGACTTGGTTTTTGCATAACATGTATGTGCTCATACATGCATTTCACTGGCAACTGGTCTCCTTTATGATTTACAGAATAAGATCCCTAGTCAAGTGTTGTATTGAGATGTTTTTTTGTAGAGAGTCGAACTTGTTGAGTATCAGCCCATCCACTGCCGCAGGAGAACCTCCTTTGATTAGCAAAGATAGTTTGACTATTTTCCAAGAAATGAGTTTAGTGCCATATTCGCAACGACAAGGTGAAGACATTCTAAGTGAGGATGGTTATTTGTTTGACAACCATAGGCTATTTAAGAAGGCTGTTATTCTTTTTGCCGCATTGATCAAGTTCACTTTCAAGTATTTGGACAATAGTCGTCATTATTATAGGTTAGCTTGCGTGGTTGATGGTTGTCCGTGGAAGTTAACAGCTAGAGCGCAAGGCAAGTCCGAACTCATTAGAGTCATCAAGATGAAGAATGAACATTGTCACAATACACAAGACAATACTAATTTCAAGCCAAGGATTTGGGCAAAAGAGATGCGTATGATATTTATGGACAAAATAGCGGGACAGCACAATTTCCTCCCAAGGAGCATATGCAAGGACTTTGAGCTTGCGTTCCATACTCCCCTAACATACTCGCAAGGATGGAGGACTATGGAATGTGCCCGTGAGTTGATTAGTGGGCCAGTAACAATGACGAATCACTTAGTGTCGTGGATGTGTGTCAACGGCTTATAGAATCTATTCCCAACATGAAGGCAGTTTGGAGTTCTTTTGAGGATGGTAAGTTCAAGCAACCTTTTTTCGCTTATGGTTGCAGCATTACGGGGTTCTTGGCGGGATGTCGCCCGATGTTGTTTATTAATGCATGTTTCTTGACTGGTCCATATCGTGGTAGTTGTTTGTCTGCAGTCGTCTATGATGCGAATGATCAATTGTACTCTCTTGCATATGCTATTGTATTATCAGAGAACTACGAGGATTGGTTATGGTTCATGCATAACTTGAAGGAAATTGTTGCTGGAAAAGAAGTTGTGCTTGTGACCGACCGTAATCTTGGGTTGTTGAGGGCAGTGAAGGAATTGTTTGGCGAGGAATGCAATGCATGGTGTGCTCGCCACGTCAAGAAAAATTTTAGCAAGTTCGCCACTGGGAGAGGAATGAAGGGGAACCCCAAGAAGACGGCATTGCATCTTTTTACAAAAATTGCCTACGCATGTGATGAACTACTATATGGGGTGTACTTAACAAAATTGTTTGGGCTGTCACCTGAGTTGTCGAAGTGGGTTGAAGAAAATGGTCCACAACACTGGTCAAATGTGCGATTTTAGTATCGGAGGTGGGACAAATTGTACACCAACATTGCCGAAAGCTTCAACAATTGGATATTGAAATTGAAAGATTTAGACATCATCCAATTCATGAAGGGGCACGTCACCATGACCAATGACATGTTATATAGGCATAAGATGGAGGTGAGTAAATGGCATCCCTTACCGGTTGGTCATAATATCGACAAAATGATTAAGGAATCTCAGGAAAAATCCCGGGGTTTCACTTGTCGACCAAGTTCTCCCACAAAGTTCATCATGTCTACATCTGACTGGAAATCTCATGCGGTCAAGCTCCATCCTTTTTACTGCAGTTGTTTGCATTGGCAGAAGAGAGGCATCCCTTGCAAGCATGCGGTGCACGCAATAGAAGGTTCGTCATACAATATATATAACCTTGTGGATCGTTTCTATAGGGTGGAGTCACAACTTCTTATTTACGTGACTGTAAAGTCTCCCGTCCTTTTGCATGACATGCCTTCTTCTACTGACATGGTACCACAAGTTGGTGAGATCCAGTATGGTTGTGAAGACCTTGACATAGCCACCTCTTCTTCCACAGCCATGGAAGCGCTTCGACCTCCTGTTACAAAGCGACCGGCTGGAAGGTCGAAGAAAAAGAGGATTGAGTCACAATTCCAAGAAAAACAAACTGTTTTTTGTGGGCTTTGCCATGAGCCTGGATACAATTGAAGCACGTGCAAGTCTCCATTGCCTAGGCGAGCGTTGGAAATCTAATCGAAGCTTTAGCTACTTTGGTTGAACCTTTAGGGTTTTTTTGATATGCAATCTAAGTGGTACTTTGTATTTTAATCTAATGTATGGAACTATTGTTGCCTCTAACTTTGGATCTTGTTCAATGTAATGGATTGAGACCTTGTCATATTATAATGGTTGTGTCTTAACTACCTAAGATGACCAAGAGATTGTTGTATTTCAGTCATATAACTTCTTGAAAATATATGTATGGACTGGGACCCAACACATTTTTGCATATTTTTGCATGGAAATGTATAGCCGAACAGATTTTGATTGCATATATTACTTTATGTTATATTGAAAAATGTCATCTCCCATTCAATATAATAAAGTATGTCTGCTATTTTGACGTTCCTAGAAACCTATATGACTTGGTCTGTTTCAAAAAAGTAATGGTCTTTTTCAATATAACATAAAGTCTGTTTCATTTTTCGACGTGCTTTTTTTTTGCCCAAAGAAGGTTGGTTGAGTTTGAATGGGAGATGACATTTATTGAACAAGATATGACTTGGGTCTTTATTAACAAGATGATGGTCTTTTTCAATATAACATAAAGTCTGTTTGATTTTTTGACGTGTCCTTTATTTGGCCCAAAGAAGGTTGGTTGAGATTGACTGATAACATTCGTCGAACCCTATAGGACTTGGTCTTTTTCAAAAAACATAATCGTCCTTGTCAATATAACATAAAGTCTATTTGAATTTTTGACGTGCCCTTTTTTTAGCCTCAAGAAGGTTGGTTGAGATTAACTGGGAGATGACATTCGTCGAACCCTATATGACTTGGTCTGTTTCAAAAAACGTAATGGTCTGTTTCAATATAACATAAAGTCTGTTTCAATTTTTGATGTGCTCTTTTTTTGGCCGAAAAAAGGTTGGTTGAGATTGACTGGGAGATAGCATTCGTCGAACCCTATAGGACTTAGTCTGTTTCAAAAAATGTAATGGTCTGTTTCAATATAACATAAATTCTATTTCAATTTTTGACGTACCCCTTTTTTGCCCAAAGAAGGTTGATTGAGATTAATTGGGGGATGACATTCGTCGAACCTTATATGACTTGGTCTGTTTCAAAAAACGTAATGGTCTGGTTCAATATAACATAAAGTCTATTTCAATTTTTGACGAACCTTTTTTTTTGCCGAAAAAAGGTTGGTTGAGATTGATTGGGAGTTGACTATGTCGAACCCTATAGGACTTGGTCTATTTCAAAAAACGTACTGGTCTCTTTCAATATAACATAAAATCTTTTTGATTTTTTGACGTGCCCTTGTTTTGTCCAAAGAGGGTTGGTTGAGTTTCAATGGGAGATGACATTTATTGAACAAGATATGACTTCGTATGAAGTGTTTTTGGTTGAAGAACGTAATACTCTTTTCGTTCGTGTCAGCAGTTCCTAATGTTTTACATTTATGAAGTGTTGAAAGGAAGTGAGCCAAACAATAGCACATTCTACACTTCATAGTAGTCACCTGACTAATCATACTTGGTCCATATCAACATGAAGTATGGTTATCACATATTTGTGACGTAGTTTTTTCAATTACAGATTTGGTCTTACTTTTCCTTTAAGAGGGTTGGTTGACTAGATGCCTCACCTAACTTGCGCCAAAAAAACTGACAATATGGTCATCACAGATATATTGCTCCTGTTTACTTCCGAGAAGGTTTGTTGACGTGGAATGGGAGATGGGTCACCTAACTTTCCACACATCTAATGCCTCAAGAAATACAACTTGGTTCAAATGAACATAATATATGGTCTTCACATATTTGTGTTGTAGTCATTTTGAATGTCAAGCTTGGTCTGTTTTTCCATACTTCATAACTTCGTCCATGTCAATAACTACATGGTATGCCACAAATCCAAATCACTCAGTTGGTTTCCAGTCGCAATGAGTAGTTGGGTCACTTTCTTGGAATGAAGAAGGTTGGTTGAGATGGAATGGGAGATGGGTCACCCAACTTTCCACACTTCAAGCAGCAGCATCAAATTCAGGAAAGAGAAACACCATCCAAGAAAACATAAAACATATATACAATTACCATTAAAGAAAAGACAGTTATAGCTCACCAACAAACCCTGGATTGATCCACCACTAAATACCATTTTCAATCTGGCAGAGAAGTCAACTAAGAGTTCATAGTCAGTATAAGGGTCTACACTTATCAATTACACCTCAATTAAGATCATAGATTCATCCAATAAAAAAAGTAAAAAGAATCCCAACATCTTGATATCACTCCCCAGCCAATCACAGATCCAGCATTAATAATATATTCCAAGGTAAAAGAGATATCATCTAATCAAACACTTCAGAAAATACCCCTCTTCTTCCAATCATTCACTAACATATCACACATCCACCATCAAGTACCATATCCAAGGTAAAAGAGATGTCAACTAAAACTCCATAGGTAAAATTAGGGTTTGCAATCACCAATAGCTCAGCCACGTAGGTAGATTCATGTAATGAAGATCAAGATCCCAACAAGCACCTAATACCATGGCCGAAAAGGTACCATGGAGCTTAATTGCACTTACTAAGAAGCTCATCTCGCTGACTGTTCAACGGGCTTAACACGAACCGTAGAAGTAGCCTCTTTCGTAAATCATTTTCCTCCAAATTCTGTCATGAAAGTACAAGTGTAAGTCTCTTTGTGATGGTCTATTGAGTTATGCATACAGCAAATCATCACAAGCGTTGGGATACTATTTACCTCAAGCTGGATGTATTAAACAGCCCCCCTATCCAATGTTCCATAAACCTTAGGACATAAAATCCACAATCGTGTCTGCATAACATAAGTGTGTCCCGTTAAAATAAATGCATGCATTCATTGGAAAATAAATAGTCGAACAGATTTTAAGTAAGCACTCACGTGTTACTTTGTTGTGGGACTATTGGGTGCATGATTGACCACTTATGAAATTCGCTATCTAGGTTCTTCCTCGTTTGTTGCAAGACCTTATGTAATCCACTTATCTGATGCCAATAACACATGTACATTACAATGTCAAATGTACTATAACTCATACAAAATAAGGATAAAACTTAAATTGACTTGGTAATTGTGGTTACCGCATGAGCATTAGCTGTTATCTTTTCTTGACAATCTACGGACAACAAGTCAAGGACTTCAAGATGCTTGTCAACTTGATTAATTGCAATAACATACCAATGTTTAGGTGATTTCAACAAAACAGGGAGAAAATAGCTACATGCACCATTTTTTAGAGATCAAACGGGGGCCCCAATCATAAATAAATACATTACAATTTAATCACAATTATACATAACATAAACCTTACCACACTACACATTGTCACATCATATCCCAAGATTTGCGGATCTACTTCGTCATCCAACACAGCATGGTTTGTAATTGTTTCATATTTTTGCAAATTCTCCTAAAACATGAAGGAAGTATAATATTAAAGCCCATTCAACTAACCTCAATGAATAAGTAACGAGATTCTAAGTACAGGCATGTTTGAAAATACCACAAAAAGGCAGCAAAACATATGCCGTTTTGGTTGGGGTACTTGGTTTTTTCAGCAAGGGGTGGTCGATTTTTCCATCGTTATCAATCAATTTGTCATCATTTTCATCACCTTATATAAACAAAGCAATTGGTTTTTTAAACTCACATGGATACATGAAATGAAGCCTAAATGTGCAATAAAACTTGGTCAAACTTTGTGCATGCTCAAATGTACTTTAACTTACCATTGATGACATATGACCCCGTGGTTTGAACACATCTTGTTGCTGCTCCAGCCCAAAGATCCACCCAATGCCTTTATTTCTAAAAACAGGCACCTTGCAAGTCTCAAAATGCACGACATTAGTTAATTAAACCTTGTATAAAGCAGAGAATGAATTAAAGAAATTAATGATATTGTAAGCCTGCTTTTTGGAGGAAGATTCTCTATTGCATTAACCTAAGTCTGCTTTGTGGAGGAAGATTATCTATTGCATTAAATTTGGGTTTGGTTAGTTACAATGTAGGACTTAGTGGTGACTCACGTATCGGATTTCGGTGGTCGTTTCGTAAGATATGCGTAAACTGAATTTTCTTTGTTAGTGTACTTCGATTCTTTGACCTCTGGATGAGCAACAAAGGGTGTCTTTCTAGATTGACTGTGTTTTAACACCCTCTTAGGCCGTCTCTTAGATGGCTTACTGAGAGCAACATGTTCTTCACCTTCAACACCGACTTGTTCATCTGTCTGTTCATTATCTTTTTCTTTGTCCACCTCCCTTTTCTTTTGTTGATCCAGTTGTTCCTCCCCTTGTTCGTTTTCACCCACATGCCTCTCATATGCATGACCATATATACCCGCTTGCACAATGTCGTGGATGGTCACATGCACCGGCGTGTACATTGGCATATCTCCCTGATTGGCAATTTCTGGGAAAGGAGACATAGGTTCCACACTCTTGGGTTTGAAATCCTTTTCTGCACCTTTTGTTTCTTCACCACCCTCATTTCTTTCACTTTCTTTACCCTCGTCACTTGGGTCACCTTCTTCACCCCCGTCACTTTCGTCAATCTCACTTCCCTCGTCACTTTTGTCACTCTCACCTCCCTCGTCACTTTCGTCACTCTCACTTTGCTCTCCACTTGGTTTATTTTGAACATTGCTAGTAGATTCATCACGTCCACTTCATTTATTTTCTAGAGCTTCCATGAGGATGTCATATGTTTTCTTAATCTGTTTCACCTGTTGAATAAACATTCTCTTCGCCAATTGAAAATCTTCAATATAGATCTGCGGAGGAGAGAGATATAAGATATAAAATTTAGTTAAATGAAATAGCTTGTACCATCAACAAAAGTAAATAACTGTTGACTGATCGGATGCCGAAGGCGGGGCTGCGGAAATTTACTTAAAGTGGGGTCCAAAAGCTCTAAATTCTCCTCCTTACCAATGCGTTCCTGTATACGCTGTTGTGTCTAGCACTCAATCAATGGACCACCCTCTTGACCTACAGTCATACCCATCGACTCTTTATCAAACTATAAAAGCTGCAACAAAAATTCAAAAATACATTAACACATGTATTTTGCACCATCCAGGCATTTTGTAAATGTGAGGGCAACAAAGTAAATACAATGCACATTACCATGAGGTGAACACCGACTTCAAAATATGGGCTGTACAATGCAATAATTATAAATTTTTGGTCACAGAACATTTGAACTTCAACGATATGTTGGACAAGAGCATGACTTTGACATGCATATTACTTCAAAAAATATACAATAACTAACAAATACTCAATGCACAAATTCATACCACTGCAGTCTTCCTTTTCTCCTTCGGTTTTTTCGCCTTGGCTTCATTGGCACTTCGAATGTATGGCGCTTTGTCCGCCTCAGGCATTTCCTTCCACCTCTTCGCAGCTCTTTTTGTAAGCTGCATAATCAAGCAGACAAACATTAGTAATACAACATCAACTAAGTATTATTACTTCTTATTACAATAGCATGTAACCATTTCTAGAATGTATTTGGTAGTAGGCTCTGCCTCTCTGACACCTTGTATGAACTCTTCCCTGCATTAGTAAAAATACAAATTGCATTACTTAATGTGAATAGAAAATTGTTGCCGGAATTCAACACATGTATCCATAACCAATAAGCAATATTGTACTAACAAATACATACTTGAAAATTATATAGGGATTGGTCATTATACGTCCCTTAAATGCCTTAGTCACTTCATAAGTCTGGGGTCGCTTCTATCCTCTACTCGTACTCGCCCTTCGTTTGGCAAATTTTAAAATATATTTCAGTAACAGCTGGTAATAATATGCATGAAACATAAAAGAAACAAAAAAAATTGCACACAAACAACAATTGCTAATAATATGCATGAAGTGCACCCCATGATATGCTCGTAGGTTCCTCAAACATTGGTGGTTTAAAGTCAAAAACCTGAAATTTGTAGCTCTGTTAGGATCTACTTCAAGGCTTACTCTTTTTTTTAAACCAGTTAACAAGAACTTTCCCTTCACAATAACCTCATAAAGCACACCACACATGTTGAAAGGCAAAATAGCATGATACTCTCAGCCCTCAGGGTAAAGGAAGTTGGTGGATCAAAACCATAATCGTGTGATTTAGTGGGAATAAACCATTTTCAAACAAATTAGTAACAAGAAGCATAATAGCTGGACCGGTAAGGAACCACAATGTTAGATAAAGAAGGCCTGGAAAATGACAACTATAGGATTTATGGGGATGCATGTCATTTAGTTCATGTAATTCCTCAGTTGGTTAAATAAATCTTATCTACCTAACACTTGCTACTCTCATATGGACAAGGGAGTGGAATTGAAGAGGCCACGAAAAATTAAAAGACAGGGATGACTGAAGAAGCTAAACAATGTTTTCAGAGGGAATCACTGAGTAAAGATCAAAGAACCAAATGTTATCAATTTTGAGGGTGCTTAAGAGATAGCTTGACATTTATGAAACCCTATGTATCAATCCATACGCACCATGATAAGCATCGTACTTATAACTCATAAGGGTAAGTCTCCATAAACATCCTTAAAAGGGTGCATATCATGCCCCTTTTGTAGCTAACCACAATGTTCCGTGACCAAAACCACAAAGGATCATTCAGATATGCCACAAAATCTCACTTCAAAGTTTATAACAAAAAATCACAATGTTCATCCATATATATGCGCTCCTAACTAAGTTTTTTCTAATGGTAAACTAATTTAATAAACATTCATTATTACCACTACACCACAACAAAGTGCACAATTCACCAAACGTTGTATGCTCCATACAAATATCAGTGCCCTTCAGGCACAAAGTTTTGGATTAATCACTGGAAATTTTCTGCTCCAAACACAATAAGCCAGTGATGCCACCTGTTGTAACTACAATATTCTGTGGTCAAAATCATTTACAAAGACCACATGCTTATCCTTTTTTTGGTGATATGTCCATACAAACATTGAGATTTACGTGATATGTTAGACCATTAAATCTTGTTTTCTGTTTCAATCATTTAGGTTCTGCTACTTGAGTATCCTGCTATGTCAAAGTTAATATTTTCTGGTAACTTTGGTAAACTCATACCCAACGCCCCATATTAACTCAAGTCTATCCCTCACCCGATTGTTCTTATTAACAACAATGTGGCATATAATGGTCTTGTATAGTTTGGAAAAAGGGAAATCTAAGTACAGGGGACTCCCTCTAACCTAAGTAAGGGTTAGAGTAGGCAAGATGTAAGCAAGGCTTTTTTCATGGCTTGATTCGGGCCACTGGGGACATCCCCAGACTTAGCACAATTCAGAACACTTGTTCGCCCTTGCATTTCAATCTTTCTTTCGTTATTTTCTCAGAACTCGCTTGTAATAACTCTGAATTTTAAGGAATAAAAGTTATTTTTATTATTCGAGTTATTTATTTTAATCGCTTGAATTTCGTAAAATCTTGAATTTTGCCATAATTGCACTTTGGTCCCTCAAGTTTCAATTCTTTCGCTTTAGTCCTACTTAGCAAGCCTAGTTAGCATCTAACTATCTTGTTAGAGTAACTAAACCGAAAAGTTCCCTAGCCTTGGCAAAATGACCGTTTTGCCCCTCGTTGGAACTTTTGAACCTTTTGGACCCTAGACTTTATATTTTGATATTCATTTTCTTTTAATCTTTTTGGACTATTTCTTTGACCATTGGACAATAATGGTTAGGGGGATTATTATCCATTGGGTAATAGGATCCCAATTGTTTATATTAAAGAGTAAACTTACTTTATTGTACTTTTAATTACTTTAATATTTTCTTTGGCCTAATAACTATTATCTATTGGATAATAGATGTTAGGGGGAGTTTTGTCCATTGGACAAAGAGGTTAATCTTCCTAAGTGCCATTAGATCATTTAATTAATTACTTTCCTTAATTTGGGGAAAAGTACTATTACTTTAATCAAAAGTAAATAGTGACCAAAGTACCCTTTAATTATTCTTTAATGGGATTTTTTCTACTTTTATATATATATATATATATATATATTGTAGGGAGGTATTCCCGAACAAGTAAGATTAGTCGCCGAACACGTGATGTGTTAGGGACACGTGGCAGACATGATAAGTTTGTTGCCGGGCAGTGTGATGAGCGGCGATCTGGGCCAATGACATGTGAAGCCATTGGTCCAGACAGTCTGTTCGGCTGCTAAGGTCAAAAGACATGTGAAGTCATTTGACCAGATATAACAACGTGGACCAGTTGCATGTGAAGTCACTGGTCCAGGAGGACTGTTCGGTAAAGAGGAAGCCGAACAGTGGAAAACGTTGCCCTAAGTCGTGATGTGGCAAGAATGTTCCAGAATGGTAATACTCCATAAAAGGATAAGATCCCGAGTATATAGGATCAAGGCAAGAAACCCAACGTGGGTGGGGTGTTCGGATAATTATGGGAAAGAGTCCCAAAAGGGCTGAGAGTCCTATAATGGTTAAGCTATTATACAGATAAGGGAACGAGAATCCATGAGATACTAGGTTTCCTATACGAGGTAGGAATCCTAGGGCAACAGGGATGCTTGGGCAGCAAGCATCCGTGAGCCTATAAATACGAGGTAAGCCTGGAGGTAAAAGGTACGCAATATTTGGCCATCTCTTATTGCTTTCCTACTGATAATTAGGGTTTAGACCAGTACGTGATACTAACTTAATCATCGGAGGGCCTTTGCCACGAGAGGCAAAGGTGCGCTCACCCCTTGTCTGTTTTGCAGATTAGGGTTCCGACGAAGAGCTAGGGTTCCGGTGTAGAGGCACGTGCAGCCGCTGCAAATTGGTGTTGTTCAGAACACTAATTGTTTTCATCCCCCTACAATTGGCGCCGTCTGTGGGAAACGAACAAGTTCGTGAAAACATGACCATAATGGAAGAAGATCCAACCACGCCGTTCGATCCAAAGAACCAGTTAACTGGTGGAGGGGATAAATCTCCACCAGGAGCTCCGAGAAAGCCCGCTGGAAGAGAGGACAAGGCAGCTACTGGCTCCACGAGAAGGAGCAAATCCCACCGAAGAGAGGCTTTGGTGGACCGTTCAAAAAGTATCCATAACAGTGAAGATATCCTCGATATAAAGAGGAAAGAAATTGAGGAGTACGCTCGTTTGATTAAGAGACGAGAGTACGAGAGCTACAGCGGGTACGAGATCACCCGGAAGACTCCGGACTTTCGCGAAGGAGTTCAAGAGAAGACAAGAGGGCTTTACTAGTCCATAAACAGCCCCGTTCACGAGAAAGAAGAGGCAGGAGTAACAGTCCCACCACGAGACGGTGTGAAGCTTCCCCACGGAGAAGGAGAAGCAGAAGTAGAAACCGTACGCCAGAAAGGCGAAGGGCCTCTTCACGAAGAAGAAGGAGCAGAGAACGAAGTTCCTCATCTGAAGAAAAGACGAGGAAGCATCATCGTGACAGGTACGAGAGACCTGATGCTGATTGGGCCAAAGCCACGGCTCACAAAACGGTTGAAAAAGAAGAAGGGACAGTGTCCGCACGAGAAGCGGCGCGTAAAGCCCTGAGTAACATCGCGGCCTCCCCATTTGCAAGGAGGCTGCAGGAGGCCAGGTTGCCGAGCAGAGTAAAGCACGGGGCGTTCGTGCTTTACGAGACAAACACGGACCCTGTGTCTCACATACAACATTACCAACAGGCCATGTTCATGCACGATGGTGATGATGCCATTCTGTGCAAAATGTTCCCGTCGAGTCTTGGCAAAGTGGCCCTGAGCTGGTTTCATAAACTGGCACCTCGATCCATAAGAGGATGGAGGCAGTTAGCCGAGGAATTCACTGCTCGGTTCCTGACAAGCAGGAAGGCCCCAAAGACTTTTGAGAGTCTGTCCACCATGAAACAGGTGGAAAATGAGCCGATCAGAGACTATGCAAAGAAATACTGGGAAACTTTCACCGAGATTGAAAATTGCAGTGAGGAATATGCCATAGCGACCTTCAAAACCGGTTTGCCTGTTCGGGGAGAACTGCGTCGCTCATTGAATAAACATCCAGTGGCTACGTTGGCCAAACTGATGGAGCGAATAGAGCAGCACGCTAGAATGGAGGATGATATACTCCGCGAGGACGGCAGGATGGCGGCCGAAGAGCCCAAGACGCCAGCAAAGAAGGCGGACAAGCCTGAGCCCAAAACATACAAGGACCGCAAAGAGTATGGGCAGGCTAAAAAGGATCCATACAAGGAAAAGCAAGCCCCTGACCCCAAGTCCTTCTTTTCTATCAATACTGTTTGGAAGGAGCCAATTTACAGGATTCTTTATCGAATAAAGAATCAGCCATATTTCAAGTGGCCTCCGAGCCTTGGCGGAGATAAAGACGCTAGACGTGCTACGAATCAGCACTGCAGCTACCACAAGGCTTGGGGCCACATGACTGAAGACTGCGAGATGTACAAGAAACACCTCGATGATTTGGTCTCTCGGGGCTATCTCAAAGAATTTATCCAGGAGGATCCCAAGGAAAAGGAGAAGGCCATGGAATTAGATTACGAACAGAATCCGAAGGGAGTAATCCATATGATACATGGGTTGGCTGCACCTTATACGAGAAATGAGGTTAGGCTGTTGCAAAGGCAATTTAAGCACGATCAGCACGTGATGCGATTGGGCAATAAAAGAGGGCGAGAGAGTGATGTACGCAGTGAGAGCATAGCCTTCACGGATGATGATTTGGGAGAGGTCCAGATACCTCATAACGATGCTCTGGTCATAACCCTACGAGTTGGGGAGTATGACATTGAAAGGATCCTAGTGGATTCAGGAAGTTGTACAGAGGTGATGTACTACGATGCGTTCAAGAAGCTTGGACTGGCCCAGACAGATTTGGAACAGTCCACGACACCGTTGATTGGGTTTGGTGCAGGGGCAGTGTGGCCCCTTGGAAAGGTGACCCTGCCTGTTCGGGCGGGTTCAGTTGTTTTGAGGACGGATTTCCTGGTGGTAGACGTCCCCTCTTCTTATAACGAGATTATAGGAAGAACTTGGTTACACAAGATGAGGGCAGTCCCCTCGACTTACCACCAGATGGTGAAATTCCCAGGATCCAATGGGATCGAATCAATCAGGGGTAACCAAAAAGCGGCCCAACAGTGCTTGATCTCCATCATTAAGAAGGCCCCAAAGGCCCATCATGTTCATACACTGGAAGTGCCAGATCAACCGACTATCGAGGATGTCGGAAGAAGCCCGGCTGATAAGGTGATCGAGGGTTTGGAGAAGATTCAGATCAACGAGGCTGATCCTGAAAGATATTTTTTGATTGGGGAATCACTACCTGCAGAGGAAAAGACCGAATCAATACAGTTTCTGAAGGAATACGTTGATGTGTTTGCATGGGTACCAGAAGAGATGCCTGGTGTAGATGCTGACATAATCTGTCACCATCTGAATGTTGACCCTCAACATAAACCAGTTATTCAGAAGAAGCGTAGGGCTGCCGTACAGCACGTGGATGCTGTTGTCGAAGAGGTTAATCGGTTGCTTGAGGCAAAAGCAATACGCGAGGTTCACTACCCTGAGTGGCTATCCAACACCGTAGTCGTGAAGAAGAAGAACGGAAAGTGGCGTGTCTGTGTGGACTTCACAGACTTGAACAAGGCTTGCCCCAAAGATAGTTTTCCCCTCCCGAGGATAGACCAGTTGGTTGATGCAACAGCTGGCTATGAGCGAATGAGTTTTCTTGATGCGTATCGAGGATACCATCAAATTGCTATGAACGGGCCCGATCAGGAGAAGACGTCTTTTATCACCCCACGGGGTTTGTACTGCTATAGTGTCATGCCGTTTGGGCTGAGAAATGCAGGGGCGACGTACCAAAGGCTTGCAACTCTGATGTTTAGGGAGCTGCTCGGGAAAACTATGGAGGTGTACATAGACGATATGGTGGTGAAAAGTCGAGACAAGCGAGGGCATATCACAGACTTAAGAGAAGTCTTTGAGATCTTGAGGAAATACAAATTGAAACTCAACGCCTCGAAATGTGCGTTTGGGGTTGGTTCTGGAAAATTCCTAGGGCACTTGGTGACTATGAGGGGAATTGAGGCTAACCCAGACCAGATTGCAGCCTTGCAGAAGCTGCAAAGTCCCAAAACCACGAAGGAGGTCCAGAGACTAACTGGCATGGCTGCAGCACTCAACAGATTTATTAGCAGATCAAGCGACAAGTGTAGGCCCTTCTTTCAGTTGCTAAAGAAAAGGGAGGGATTTGAATGGGGGGCAGAATGTGAGCAAGCTTTCCAGGACCTGAAGAAGTATCTGGCTGAGCCACCACTTCTGTCGACCCCACAGCCAGGTGAGTCCTTGATTTTATACCTAGCTGTTTCTGAGCATGCTGTTAGTGCAGTCCTATTAAGGGATTTGGGAGTTGAGCAAATCCCAATTTACTATGTTAGCAAGACATTGCTAGATGCAGAAACGAGATATCTGCCTCTAGAAAAACTCGTCCTGGCACTTAGGACAGCAACGAGAAAGCTGCCACACTACTTCCAGAGCCATAGGGTTGTAGTGTACACTGAGTTTCCACTGAAGTCACTGCTACGAAAGGCAGATTTTTCTGGAAGAATCTCGACATGGTCTGTCGAGTTGAGTCAGTATGATATTGATTATCAACCACGAACAGCAATCAAAGGCCAAGTGTTGGCTGATTTTGTGGCAGAGTTTTCTCCCACAGTAGCTCCCCTGCCTCCTACGAAAAAAGGAAAGGAGAGTAAAACATTGTCCACGAGGGACAATATCTCAGCCGAACAGGATGGCACAGAATGGAATTTATTCGTTGACGGATCAGCTTGTAATACTGGTTCAGGAATTGGTGTTGTTCTCTTTCCTCCTGGAGGAATTATGATAGAACTATCTGTTCGGCTCGGATTCAGTGCGTCGAACAACGTGGCGGAATACGAGGCACTCCTAGCTGGGTTAAGAAGTGCAAAGACTCTGAAGGCAAAAAGAGTTAGGGTGCATTGTGACTCGCAGCTTGTGGTAAATCAGCTGTCCGGCGAGTATCAGGCCCGGAACGAAAAAATGGCGGCATACGTGGAAGCTGCCAAGGATTTGCTTGACACCTTCGAGAGGGTCCACATTGAACAGATAAGCTCCGGACAAAATGCACATGCCTACTCATTGGCATGGCTGGCTGCAGCAGTCCCAATTGAACTCAAGCGAAGAGTTGCAGTTGAGTATCTGAATGAGCCGAGCATTGGTAGAAGCGTGGAGTTAGTTTTGGAAGTGAACCAAGGTCCAAGTTGGATGGACCCAATCGTGGAGTTTTTACGAGATGAAATACTCCCCGTCGACAAGAAGGAGGCACATAAGGTCAAAACCAAGTCTGCAAGGTTCTGGCTCTCCCCAGAAGGAAAGCTTTATAGAAAGTCCTTTACAGGCCCATATTTATTGTGCGTGCACCCCGAGATGGTTCAAAGATTTCTTCATGAAATACATGAAGGAACATGTGGAAGTCATGCTGGGGGAAGATCCATTGCCCACCGAGCAATTACCCAAGGCTACTGGTGGCCACATATGCAGGAGGATGCAAAGATGTATGTTAAAATTTGTGAGAAATGTCAGAAATTCTCACCAATGATTCGAACACCTGCGGAGGATTTGGTGCCTTTGACAAGTCCTTGGCCGTTTGCCCAATGGGGAATGGACATCGTGGGTCCATTGCACAAAGCAACAGGGAACCGAAAATTCCTTTTAGTTGCAACGGATTATTTCACTAAATGGATTGAGGCTGAACCACTGGCCAAGATCACCGAACCCATGGTTGAGAGGTTCGTGTGGAAGAGTATTATTACTCGATTTGGGGTCCCCTATTCTTTGATCACAGATAACGGGTCCCAATTTCAAAAGAAATTCAAGGCGTTCTGTGCCCAATATGGAATTCGAAATTATTATTCCACTCCAGCCTACCCTCAGAGTAATGGGCAGGCAGAAGCGTCTAACAAAACCATTCTTGATGGGATCAAGAAGAGGTTGGATAAGGCAAAGGGGAAATGGCCTGATGAATTGCCCCTTGTTTTATGGGCTCATAGGACAACACCGAGGAGGTCTACGGGAGAGACCCCCTATTCGTTGGCATACGGTACAGAGGCAGTTATACCTCTAGAAGTAGGACTTCCAACGAACAGGACTGTGTTGGTTGAAAGTGGGGGCAATGACAGAGCCCTCGAAATTGAGCTTGACCTCGCCGAGGAGAGGAGAGAAAGGGCTCTAATCCATTTGGCCTCGTATCAGGAACAGCTGATGAAGAGCTACAATAAGCATGTTCACCCACGAGAATTTGGTGTTGGGGACCTTGTACTACGAAAGGTGCTCGGCAACACCAAGATAGCCAACGAAGGCAAGCTAGGAGCCAATTGGGAAGGCCCGTATCGGGTAACTGAGATTATGGGCATTGGGGCCTACAGGTTGGTTGATCTGGACGGCGTCCCAATTCCGAGGCCATGGAATGCTCATAATCTGAGAAAATTCTTTGTTTAAAAGAATTTAATTTTGTTGCACTACGTGATTGTGTGGGAATTACGAAAGAAATTCTCTTGTGTTTCTTACTATGTTCTAGTTGTAAGGGGTACGAATAACGCCCCCTTAAGTTCAGTCTATGAATAAAGACATTCTTTTCCTCACAGTATATATTCAGCCTTTTGAGATATTTGTTTTTAAATATGAAATATGAATATTGATTTTCTTTTCCCTATTCATATTGGGGAGCATGGGATTGGCATGAACGCCATATACGAATATATTTATGCTTGATAGCTCGAGAATCGCGTACGAATAAATGCTTAAGTATGAGAAACTTACCCCAAGTATGAAAAAACTTGGGATGCATGTAAAACACACGCAGCTGTTCGGGTACAATCATTCGGATAAATGATTGTGCTGAATAGTATGAGATACTATAAGTCTGAGAAACTTACAGTTAACTGTTGAAATAAAATTCGATTTATATTCAAAAGGATTTTGACCAAAACCCTGGTATGAGATACCTCAAGTACGAAATACTTATGGAATGCCTAAGTACGAATATACTCAAATCTGAGGCTTGCATACATAAACATGCAATTAATCAAGTACGAAATACTTGATTCTGTGAGGCATAACGAGATATGTCAAATACTTAGTGGAATCTAAGTATGAGAAACTTACCCCAAGTATGAAAACCTTGGGATGAATATAGAACACACGTGGCTGTTCGGGGTCTGATACAAACATTCATGGCTTGCATATATGAACAGACAAAGATCAAGCATGAAGGGCTTCAACAAAAAACAAGTACTAGATTAAAGGCCACGAAGGGCCGAGCAAACAGTTGAAATCCAGAGAGTCATGCCACGAGGGGCAAAGTACTTACGTAAAACAAACAAAAAAGAAAAGATGATTTGATGCCACGCAGGGCTAGATCAAACTACGGTCATTCATGACCTGCAAAATGTTTCATTGTTTTTTTCAGTCCAGTTCTTGGACCTCAGGAGTTGACTGCTCAGCTTCTGATGTTCCAGCCTCTCTTGGAACTTCATCACCACCAGCATCTCCGTCTTCAGCTATGAGGTCAACGTTTGATCCCCGAGCAGGTGACTCCACGGGGGTAGGCCTTAGCACCTCGGTAGGGACTTCTTCAGCACCAGCGAAATCTTCGATCTGTTGATCGATGTCATCCTCAGGATTCCCTTGGGGTTCATCTGCAATTTGGGCACGACGGCTTGGCAGTTCATTGTCTTCCCAGAGGGGAGAATCCTCAGCGACACCAACCTTGGTCAAGCAGGCTTCCCAACTTGCTGCCCAGATCTGATCCTGGAGGCCAGGCATTTGTTCGACGTAGCTGGCTGTAGTTGCATCGAAGCCCTTCTCATATCCAGCGTCGAAGGCTGCCTTTTTGGTATTATCAATCTCGGCCAAAGCTTGCTTGAGGTTGTCCTCAGCAGTCTCTAGGCTGCCTTTGGCCTCAGCGTAATCTGCTTTGGCATTGTCTCTCTCTCGCTCAAGCCTGGTGACTGTTCGGAGCAACCTTGTGTTATCGTTCAGGAGTTTGACCCGTTCAGCCTCAGAAGCCTGGAACTTCTGCCCCAAAGTCATCATTTTTTGAATGAACTGCGAAAACATCAGACGTTTTGTTAAGAAAATGTCTAAATAAAGCCTCTTGCTACGAAAGGAAGTTCACTTACCTTAATCCCACTGACGAGGCCAGTGGACACGAGCCTATCAGCGGGCGATGCAGCTTCCTTCTGCATGTCCACAGGCAGAGACAATGCCTGTGCTAGAGCCAATGCCGTCTCGGAAGAACTGGCACTGTCCCCAACGTGAATGGGCCGATCACCTCTCATAAGAGTAGGCGCCCATGTTTGGGGAAGCACTTGGAGAGGAGGCGATTGGGGCTGGCCGATGTCCGTGTCAGCTGGCACGTCAGAAGAGGACGGGACTTCAGCCCTTGGGCGTTTGTCCCCCTGAGCGTCTTCGGCTTCCTGGGAGCTGTCCCTTTCACGTCTCAGCGTGGATGTCCCCCCTCTAGTGCGGCGAGAGGGTGGGGGGGGAGCACCTGTGGAGGTCACTCTCTGGGCACCACCACGTCCCCTTGAAGAGACGGAAAGAAGGGAACTAAGGTTGAGAGGCTCTCGCGCCATCGTACCTGAATCTGGGGGAGATCGGGAGTAGCCTGACGAAGACGACTGACTCGTTGAACCAAGGGGAACAGGTTGCTCGGTCTCCTGCCCGGACCTGTTCTGTCTTCTCCTTGACCTCCTAAGCACCACACGAGTAGTGGGGACGCCGACAGGAATGGTCACTTCGCCTGGCTGTCCGGCAAGAGTGACCCCGGCCTGCAAACTTGAACTTTGGGGTTGGGGAGCTGATGAAGTGGAAGCACCGCTGGTGCTCGGGTTAGCTAACCTCCTGTCTATGAAGCCTTTGTAAGTGGGGACGTAGCCTAGTAGTACGTGGGCGTCACGACCTCGACCATAATCTGGAGAGCCCGGTTCCCCTTTGTATCTTAAGATTCTGTTAATCTCTGCTGTTCGGACGTAACTGGGCTCATTTCTTGGACGTTTGTTTGCGTTAGTAGCTGCACGGCAAAGAGCACAGTAAAGGTCAGAGACCATATTGGAAAGTTAGATAAAAACTACAAAAGAAAGATGGAAAAAGGAGCATACGTGGGTAGCCCCATATGTGGGGGCAGTGGAAGCCCACCACTTGGCCGTCCTCGCCTATTGGTTCAAATGCTCCGGTAACATACAGAAAATCGATCTCGTGATCGCGAGCAGAGTCTGGAAGGTTGAGCACGAGACGCTTCTCTGCTTTCCTAACTTTCAAGTAGAAAGTGTTATAGTCGGTGTTTAGCACGATGCTATACCACCACTGGATATCCCAGATCCCCAGTTGGGTCCCCAATATTCTATTCAGAGCTTCTACCCTCATTACTACCCTAAAGAAATTTGTGGAAACTTGCATTGGTGTCAGTCTGTACCAATTTAGAACTTGGCGGAGTAAAGGATGGAGGGGGAATCTGACTCCCCCCTCGACAATGGCAACAATGGGAATGCACATCCTATCCCATGTGCCCCCATCTCTATCTGCGTCTAATGGGGCAAGTTCAAGCCCCACATTATCAGGAACGTCATACTTTATCCTAAAAGCCGCCATGGCTGACGGGGTTTCACAGAGTTTCCTAAACTTCCCCGTTTTGGGGCCACTACTGCCCTCATTTGCCATTTGAAGTATGGAGAGGACTATGAAACGAATAAAGGGGGTACGAATAAATCCCTAAAACAGATGAATAAGAAGGAACGAAGAACCTTACGGGCAGAACTACGGCGGTGTCTGAGGTTGCAGACGGCGGCGATGGCGATTCGAGTCGCTTGAGCAGAAAGAGACGAGAGGAGGATTTGAAAAAGTAAACCCAAATGAACCCCTTTTCAGAGGTTTAAGGGCTGGAGACGGAGACGAAACGTCCCTCTCCACGCCGTTACAAGTTAAAGTAACGGAAAGCGGAGTTTACGCTAAACGACGTTTGAAAAACGTCAGTTCAAAATTAAATGTAGGGCGTACGAGATACGCCACGTGGAGTTATTTCCCCGAGATGGTATAATGACGAAGCCGCCAAGAATATCAAAGGGTATCAGATGTGATGACTGCTCGGGGCTGGACGAATATGGTCCAGAACGGTTGTTTCTAAAAAGCCCCACCCATTGCCCCCGAACAGTGGCAAACAGATGGGGCTGGGGAGCAATTGTAGGGAGGTATTCCCGAACAAGTAAGATTAGTCGCCGAACACGTGATGTGTTAGGGACACGTGGCAGACATGATAAGTTTGTTGCCGGGCAGTGCGATGAGCGACGATCTGGGCCAATGACATGTGAAGCCATTGGTCCAGACAGTCTGTTCGGCTGCTAAGGTCAAAAGACATGTGAAGTCATTTGACCAGATATAACAACGTGGACCAGTTGCATGTGAAGTCACTGGTCCAGGAGGACTGTTCGGTAAAGAGGAAGCCGAACAGTGGAAAACGTTGCCCTAAGTCGTGATGTGGCAAGAATGTTCCAGAATGGTAATACTCCATAAAAGGATAAGATCCCGAGTATATAGGATCAAGGCAAGAAACCCAACGTGGGTGGGGTGTTCGGATAATTATGGGAAAGAGTCCCAAAAGGGCTGAAAGTCCTATAATGGTTAAGCTATTATACAGATAAGGGAACGAGAATCCATGAGATACTAGGTTTCCTATACGAGGTAGGAATCCTAGGGCAACAGGGATGCTTGGGCAGCAAGCATCCGTGAGCCTATAAATACGAGGTAAGCCTGGAGGTAAAAGGTACGCAATATTTGGCCATCTCTTATTGCTTTCCTACTGATAATTAGGGTTTAGACCAGTACGTGATACTAACTTAATCATCGGAGGGCCTTTGCCACGAGAGGCAAAGGTGCGCTCACCCCTTGTCTGTTTTGCAGATTAGGGTTCCGACGAAGAGCTAGGGTTCCGGTGTAGAGGCACGTGCAGCCGCTGCAAATTGGTGTTGTTCAGAACAC